>LPNX010694050.1:135611-178885 GCA_001517045.1 Pseudotsuga menziesii
GGGGAGGATTTGGATTTTCAAGAAGCTTTAAGAATGCGCTATTTTGAGGGCCAACTATGTGCACCATTCTAACAGTGTTGATTTTAGGATTTTTAGTAGGAGTGTCTGTGAGATTTTTTTGTATCGTGATGACCTAAATGTTGTGGGTAGTTTTTCTGCCTATGCCTAGAAGCCTTAGACAACTTTGATAGTAGAATCAATGCAGAATATCTACAAGGAATCAGAATGTTGGGAATAGAACCTATTTACATTGTTAAAGTTTAAATAAAACCTAAAAAAAATTATATATATAAAACAAACCGTTTTTGTTTATTTGTTGTTGATCATGGAAGGATTAGATACAAGTAAGGATGCTAATCTTTATGAAACTTTCAAGTTAACCTGCAACAACATGTGACAGTGTCAGGAACATTGCCACCACGTGGCTAGATTGTTTTATAAAAATATACGTGTACATTTATAATGTTTACCTTGGACATCTTGGATAAATTTTTAAGTCAAAGAGAATGGTTAATGTTAAAGCATGCTCTACAGTCCAATATGGGGGAGATCTTGTAACGTGATGTAACATGATGTAACGTTTGTAACATGTCGGCAAAAAATAATAGTGATAGTGAATATTATGAGAGAGATCTTGTAATGTGATGTAATGTTAGTAACGTTTGTAACATGTCGGCAAAAAATAATAGTGATAGTAAATATTATGGGAGAGATCTTGTAATGTGATGTAACGTTTGTAACATGTTGACAAAAAATAATAGTGATAGTGAATATTATGGGAGAGATCTTGTAACGTGATGTAACGTTTGTCACGTTTGTAATATTGAAGTAACTAATGTAAAAAGTAGTAAATATTTTGTCGGTCTAATAATGTAAGGTCGTAACGTTTCGTTTGAAATACACTCGCTATATTAATACACCAAAACCACAAAAATATTATAGAAAAAAAAATTTATTCTCAAACAACTATTCGAGACGAGGAATCTGAGCAAGCAACTATTCGAGATGAGGAATCTAATCAGGTAATCTATTAGTATCTCTACAGACCTCCTCAGATGCAAATCCAAATACGCCTCCCCTCCTCCATAGCTCCAACTCTAGCTCTCCTCCCAGTGCACCGCATGCTCCTCCCACTGTGCAGTCCTCTTCCTCCTCCCACACTGCACCCCTCATCCTCCTCCCACGCAGCACCCCTACTCCACCGCGTCCTCCCCCCTGCGCAGCCACCTGCACCTGCCCTCCTCCCCTCCTCCTCCACCACGTCCTCCCCTCCACCGTCCTCCTCTCCTCCTCCCACTGCGCGTCCTCCCCTCCTCCTCCCACCGTCCTTCCACTATGCATCCTCCCCTCTTCCTCCCACCATCCTTCCATTGCGCGTCCTCCCCTCCTCCTGCCACCATCCTCCCCTCCTCCATCGCGTCCTCCCTTGCCGCCATCGCCTGCACCTGCAAATGCAAAATTCAATGTTAAAATGTAATATTACATTTTAAAATTGAATATTATATTTTAATATTACATTCAATTTTAAAATTTAAAATATTAAAATTCAATGTTAATATTTAAAAAATTAATATTACATTTTAAATTTAATTTAATATTTAGATTAATTTTAATATTATATTAAAATTAATATTTATATTAAATTTAGGTATGTCACAGGTATATATAAAAAATCTTTGCCATGCATAATAGGAACTACCTGTGGTATAGTGGTGAGGGTGTTGGGATAATGGGTGTGAGGTGCAAGGTTCAATCCTCCTAGATCAGCTTTTTGTCTTAAAAAATATTAAATTTAGGTATGTCATAGGTATATATAAAAATTATTTGCCATGCATAATAGGAACTACTTGTGGTATAGTGGTAATGGTGTTGGGATAATGGGTGTGAGGTCCAAGGTTTAATCCTCCTAGATCACCTTTTTGTCTTGAAAATATATAGAATTTAGTAATTTAGAATTTCATGTAAAGTGAGTTGTATACTTGCATAGTTTTCAGTGTATGGTTTTTTTATTGCATTTTTTCAGTGTAGTTGTTATTCCAGCTATGTATTGCTTTTAGTTTATATTTCCTAGATGCATAAATGTCAGCATATATGTTAATGTTTGACATTTTTTTATATAGTGTCTAAACTAGAAATGGAAGATGTGCATGCGGAAGATGTTATGAGAGAAACAAGCGAAGGAAGCAAATCTTATGAAATGACAACAAAACAACGAGAAGAACAAAGAAAACAAGACACAGATTGACAAAAAGAATTTTGAAAAAGACAGTTGGAAAAAAAGACAGCAGAACAACATGAAGAACGAATAAAACAAATTGCAGATCGACAAAAGGAATATCGTAAAAGAAAGTTAGAGGAATTGACATTAGAACAACGATAAGAAAAAAGAAAATGAAACAATGATCGATAAAGAACATATCAAGAGAGACATACGAAGCAATCAGAAGAGCAAAGAAATAATCGAAATGCATGAAATGACCAAATGACAGCAGCAGAACAACAAATAAATCAAAATGTACGAAATGATGGGAGGACTGGCGAAATGACAACAACAAAATAAGAAGAACAAAAAAACAACACGCAACTTGACAAAAAGAATCTCAAAAAAGAAAGTTAGACGTATTGACAGCACAAGAATGAGAAGAACAAAGAAAATGGAACAATGATCAACAAAGAGCATATCGAGAGAGACAGATGAAGAAATCGGAAGAGCAAAGAAATAATTGAAATGTACGAAATGATGAAATGACAGCAGAAGTGACAACAGCAGAACAACAAATAAATCCAAATGTATGAAATGACGAGAGGATAGGAGAAATGTCAGCAACAAAAGAAGAAGAACGAAAAAAACAACATGCAGCTCGACAAAAAGAATCTCAAAAAAGAAAGTTAGACGAATTGACAGCACAAGAATGAGAAGAACTAAGAAAACGAAACGTTGATCGACAAAGAGTGTAGTGAGAGAGAAATTTGAAGCGATTGGATGAACAAAGAAATTGATTTGCAAAACAACAAATAAATCAAAATGTAGAACGACAAAGACAACATTCAACCAGTATAGCAGTAAAACCAACTGTGATAGATGCTCAAGTGGTTCCAAATACTAATATGGTCCCACATAAGGAGATTGAAATTGACAATAATATATCGGTACTATCTGAAGAAATGTAAACTAGACATCAGAAATTTTGTGAATGAATTGATCAATTTGCAGAAGTGCAAATGTGTCATGTCTGCCAGGAGTCATATGCTGGAGTACACATACGTAATACAAGTACAGGTCCAATGTGCTTGCGATGTCTGAGATAGGGATCTAATCACAGATTCTCAGCTGTGAACCACATGGATCCAGGATTTCAACCGCATGTCCTTCAAGATCTCACACAAGTTGAAGAGATGTTGATAGCATGTGCAAGTCCAATTTTGCAGGTGATGCATTCAATTGGTGGACAATACAAATATCGAGGACACACCATTATTTTTCCACAAGATATTAAAGATGTTGCTAAGACATTTCCATGACATATTAACAACTTGGACTAAATGGTCATTGTGCGAAAAAAGGACGACAAGGATCCAGTTATGATTTCACTGTTAGAAAACAAAAAGTTATGGATGCATTATTATATAAGATTCAGAATGATCCATATTATCAAGATGCTCGAGTTGATTATGACGCAGTAGAAGAGTTACCTGAAAATGCAATAGATATCTCACATATGTTTAATTCTATTATGCTTCCCGATATTGACGACGAAACAGAATTTGCAATGTTTGAAGGGATACCAAGAGTTGATGACATGTTAGACGGCTTACAAACAACTTCTTTTGCATAAAGGCTTCCAAGTGCACCACGAGAGATAGAAATTATTAGAGCATGGGAAAATAATCCTAATCCATATGAAAATAATGCAAATGAGGAATCGACTAATGTGCTTAATTGGCCTGGCATTGGCTCATCTCTGATTAATGAGTATAACACTATTGGAATATTTGATATGGAATTTACGGCATTGTTCCATAAAGGAGAGGCTGATTGGTTACAACCGTGAATGCGAAATGTCCATCTACATGAGTATGCAAAACATATTCTTAGATATCGTGATAACATATTTGGAAGGCACCCTCGCTTCAGATATTTTTTACTAAATATCATAATGAGACATCATGCTCAAGCTTCATCAATAGTTTTTGTCAAAAATAATATTAGTGAACTACCCACAACATGGAAGAGTTACGATAAGTGTCACACGTGCATATTGGAGCAAGTGTCGTTAAGAGTTATATAACTTGATTCAACAGATAGGTTGTCCGACAATATTCTTCACACTAAGTGCAACGGATATGCAGTGGCCTGATTTGCATAAATTAATGCCAGGCACAAGTCCTATAGATCCACATGAAACGAGGAAATGGCGATGTCAAAATGTAATTGATAATCCTCACATCGTGGCACATTATATGCACTTGAGACATACAATGTTTTGAGAAGAGGTTTTCGAACATTTTCATCAAGCTACATATTATTGGAGTCACTACGAATGGCAACATCGTGGATCTCCTTATGTCCATGGGTTTCTTTGGTTAAAAAATGCTCCCAAAATGGACACTCTAAATTGGGATGATCGTAGAGAAGTTATATCTGCAAAAAGTATTTCGACAAATGTGTGCATGCAATAAATCCACGTGAGGGACATCAACGAAATATTCAAATTGGAGATAATGTAGATGATCATCCTTGTGTAAAAGGCACAGAACAAATATTTCAATCAAATCCAATGACTGATTATGAAGAACTTCTTAACTATGTTGAGAGTCATATTGCCTGCAATGAGAGAAGTTGTCTTCGAAAGAAAGGAGGAAAATTGGTATCTTGATACCATGCACCATAGGATCTATGTGACCAGTCAAAAATTTACATTGATGAACAAGGAGAAAAAAAGTATAAACCTAGACGAAATGATGTCAGAGTGAATACACACAATCGTAAAACCCTGATGATGTGGTGGGCTAATATAGATTGGCAGCCTATACTTTCCAAGTGCGTCATTACTAATTACATAGCCAAATATGCTGCTAAATCAGAAAAGGGATCTGAAACTTTCCACAATATGTTGATGCAGGTTTCTTCTATCCAAAATCCAAATGAACCAGGAGCACGTGTATATAAAAGTTTGATGTGTGAATCCATTTTTGATAGGGACATTGGTGCATAGGAGACATGCTATATGCTTCTAGAGCTTCCTCTTTCATAATGTATTTGTCGTTTGTGGTTATAAATGTTGGTATGAAGGTTTTCAAACAAGTACAAGTTGAAACATATAATGCTGACAATGATAATTCTCTGATTGATGCATATACTAAGCGACCAGAGAATATGGATCAACTTACATTGATAGATGTTGAAAATTGTTGGTCATATGACAAAGGTCAATGGGGGGGAAAATGGTTACCATGAAGTAATGCATCTATTGTAGGTGTGTTTCCTAGATTTAACTCTATTCCTAATCGAAAAGATGAGAAATTTGTCAAATTCTGTTGGTCTGAGTTGGTTTTGTACAAGACATTTCGTGACTTTCGAATAGATATAGGCCACACATCTAATGAAATTTTAGAGAATTGACAAAATTTGTAATATATACCTTGGCATGTTGATCGCAAACCTGTGCCTACAGATGCTCGAGTTGAATCTGACGAAGAAGAAGAACATCCAAATCCACAAAGAGATTCTAGGCAGCATGAATGGGAGATCATATGTGGATTATATAAAAATAAATTTATAAATTATAATGAGTTTGAGATGCTTGGACATAGGGATCTCGATCATATGAATGATTGGAACACTGCTTTTGTAGATGAAGAGACCTTCAGTCGTGCAATTCATTTCATCTCTGATATGCAAAAATTGAAAACAATTTCTACTAATCAACATGCAAAGTCTTACTCAATTGATAGTTTGGGGGATAAGCAAAGAATAGAATACAATGTTATCCTTGAGCATTATAGAATGGGTGTTGATCCATTACGCATGATAATCCAAGGAAATGTAGGTACCAAAAAGTCATATTTGATTGGATCCATCAAAAATACACTTGAAAATCTCTCACATCCAAGGAAAAGTCCATTACTTCTTCTAGCTCCTACAAGGGTGGCAGCTTTCAACATATCCGCAAGAACAGTTCATTCTACACTTCATATACCGATCAAAGAAATTAATACTTTACGAGGACCGAGTTTAATTAACATACAGGAAGAGTTGAGGAATGTTAAATATATTTTGATCGATGAAATGAGTTTTATTGGAAAAAATCTATTAATCAAAATAGATTCAAGACTTCGCCAAGCCTTCCTAGAAAATGCGAATATACCTTTTGGTGGAAGATTAATTATATTGGTCAATGATTTGGGACAATTGCTGCCTGTCATGGATAAGCTTGTATATGCATCAGAAGGTATTGCAAAAGAATTGTGGAACACATTCACAATAGTTGTGACCCTCGATACCGTGTTTCGACAAAATGGACAAAGCAATGAACAAATATCTTTTCCTAATTTGTTAATGAATATTAGAGATGCAGTTCCAACAATAGAGGATTGGAAATTACTGATGACTCGTATAGATACTTCTGTACATGCAACAATGAAAAATTCCTTCGATAAGGCGATACATTTGTTTGTGACAAATGATGATGTAAACTGTCATAACAAGTGTTTATTAAGAAGCCTAAACTGTCCCATTGCGATCAGTATTGCTACATCTGTAAGAAGCAACTGTTCTATGGAAGGATATGAAGAAGGGTTGCAACTTGAATTACTTATAGACATAGGAGCAAAGTTTAAATGCTCACATCAAACCTCTAGACTAATGCAGGACTCGTTAATGGTGCTCTTCATTAGAGGAAATTTCAATTTAAAACGAGCCTTCCAAAAATAATAGAAATTCCATGTCATCATGTATTAGCCAATCAAAATGCTTTAAAATTGAAAAAGGGAGCACCTCTTAAACAATTTTTTAATATAAATTTGGGGATAGATAACATAAAAAAAACTACTTTTTGTTCGTATTTTCAACATATCTCCCTACGTTTTTACTCAAATTTCGATCGGGAGAGCTCATTGGATGCAGAATTAAATTACACATCCAACTAGTACCCACTCGAAATACTTTTGATGGGCCCTGCTACCCCAAAAACAAGAAATACTTGAAAAAACGTGATGATGACATCATCATCAAGTTTTTTAGTTATTTCTTGTTTTTGGGGTAGAGGGGCCCGTCAAAAGTATGTCGAGTGGGTACTCGTTGGATGCAGAATTTAATTTTGCATCTAAGGAGCTCTGTCGATCAAAATTTGAGTAAAAACACAGGGAGATATGTCGAAAATAAGAACAAAAAAGTAGTTTTTTCTTTTCTTCCTCTAAAATTAATAAATATTATTTTATTATTTTAACTATTATTTTATTAATTTTCCTTAGGAGGCACATTTTGAGTTGGAATTTCCTCTAATGGGAGTTATACAACAAATTGTATATAACCCAAGAAGTTCACCTCCAGAACCACCCACGTATGTTTTAATTAAATTTGATAATTATGTGGGGGTATCATGGGATGAATTATTTCCTCAAGTTGTTCCTATCACATCTATCGAAAGAGGTAATAAAAAAACAACTTCCATTGAAACTCGCTTGGGATTTAACAATCCATAAGTCACAAGGATTGACATTGGAGAGAGCTACTATTAATATTGGAAAGCAAGAGAGGTAGGGTATGACATTTACAACAATATCTCGAGTTAAATATTTGGTAGGTCTATGATTTCAACCTCCATTCTCATATGATCGATATGAGAAGATGCCAAAACTACTAGGAGTGAAGATAAGAAAAAATGAAGAACATAGATTGAGAATGATCACAATGTGAACCATATTCTCATTTTTTTAATCCTTACCAAATTATTGTCTTTATTTTCCATTTTAACAATTTACTCAATCCTTAATACTTATTACGTACATTATGATAATCCTCATAATTCTATCTATGTTTTCAAGTTAACTTGTTCCTAGCAATGTTGATCAAACTCCAGTTTTGTGTCACCACCCATGACTAGAACCAGCTTAGATCCAAATCCTAGGCTCTATCAAGCACCAAGAAGGATCAAATATCCCAAGGTGCAAACCTATTCTCAGGTATTGCACTCAATGAGCTTTTCGAGGAGAGGTTTACACCTCGGGATATTTGATCCCTCTCGACACTTGATAGAGCCTAGGATTTGGATCTAGGCTGGTGTAAGGTCAACGTTTTATCAATTGCAATATAACCCTCCCTCCAGCAGGGGTAATAATTATGTTTATGGATCTTCAAAAGTGATTACTAAAATATGTATATTTATGGATCCTTAAAATGGAAAAGTGATTCTTTCTTACTTCACACAACTTTCCTTTTTTACAATACATTCCAGGTCAACTTTTTATTTCATTTTCTTTTAGATACCTTTCCATCTAACTTGATACTAGAATCCACTTCAAATGCCTTATATGTTTTAGGGTCCTATCCCTTGTTTCAATCATCATTTCCATATCCCTTAGTATAACCCTTTTTCCAGCTTAGGTGTAAAGACCCAACTATCCACACTAAAGTTCTTGTTACACAAGACAAGAATCCTATTTTTTTCGATGAAAAAAATATCACAGTTTAACATTTTATTGAAAAATATGAATCATATTGTTCATTTGGCATTGGGTTCCTTACATATATAATTTTCTTATATCATTTAGATATAAGTACAATCATGCATCAAAAAATTGATTGTCTTATTTAGGAAGTGATATAGCTAACAAGATTAGATAAGAGGACATAAGGATTCCAAAAGTGTGAAAACTTCACAGCCCCATAGAGTTAAAATTCATGGATAGTTTACATAAAGATAGGTCCTGGATCATATTCCTTGATGGTATCAATGTTAACTTTCCAAAGTTTCTACATCCCTGGGGGCAGTAATAGTCCCAATTTGGATAAATAGTTAACTTGGTGATTCCTTTCTTTATAAATGTGGTTAATGGTGAAGTCATCTATCAACCCAAGCATTATGAGGCTGTCATCATAGATGACTTTCAAATAGATATTATGGCGAGGCCTTCTATGTTTGATCCAATCGATAATAAGTAAGGAGTCTCCAAATATTTGTAGATTTAAGATCTCCTTTGATATGACCAGGTGGAGGATCATCTTATGAGATTGTAATTCAACCTAATTATTTATAGCACTTCATAGACCAGCTAATAGATGATATCTAAGATGTTCATTGATGAAAATAATTCCCTCGGCACCACCGAGGTGGGGTGTTCCTTGTGTTTTCCCATCAAAATAACACCATGGGATCATGTGATCAATTATTTACTTTGAAATGGGTTTGATGTTGATGGTTTTAGTGACCTGGGAATAATGATCCATAATATCCATGCTCTTGTCCGCATAAACTTGTGGAGGGATACGTTTATCTTGAAAAAGCATATGGTTCCTCGCTTGAACCATGTTCCCCTTATAATGACAAGTGGGATAGCTTTGTGTGATTCAAATTCATTCGTGTGAATCCATAAGTAGACGACATCTGGGATATCATCACCATCCCATATGAAGTTATGATCAATTACCAAATGAGAAAAATTCCACATTTCAGTAATGTATGGGCAGCTCAAAAATAGGTGATATGTGTCCTCATTATGGGTGCAACATCGTGCACATTGGTTGGGTCCTTCACTAAAACGATTCATGATATTATCCCAGGTAGGAATTTGTATCAGCTAGTATGAGCCACATGAAAAGTCTACACTTCAAAGGGAAATTAATTTTCTAGATCACGTGGTTCCAACATCCAACACACTATAGGTTCATTGAATTCATCTTCTCTTAAAACCTGATATCTGATTTTGGGGAGATAAATTCCTCCTAATTATTTTTTGGTCAATAAAATATTATCTAGATTAACTTGTATGAAAGAGTGGTTGTCCTTAAGGTACTTGTTATAAGAATCCCATCTAACCCTGTCTTTGTGATGAAAATACATATGATCGGCCGAGTACCAAACTTGTTGAAAGGGAGTGTTATTTTGTATATCCATAATCTGATAAAGAAATATATAATGCCTTTGTCCATAAGAGATTTGATCATGTGCTCTAAAATTTTGTGTTGGATGCAGTATCTAATCCAGGGATTGAGGTCAACCCTGATAAGTTTACCATTTTTGATCTCCCAGAATAGCGAGTCGCCAATAAGATTATAAATATTGAGTAGTGATTTCCACATAATAGATATGGTGGTATAATATTTGTCTCTCAAGCAGAGCCATTCCAGAATAATTAAAGGGTGTGTGTATTTTTGGTGAACTACCTGAACCCACAAACATTTTCCTTGAATAATTCTCCATACACCTTTGGTAGTGAGAGATTTTGCAAAACACGGATGATGCTTAAGACATTTTATCTCTATAGATTTTGGTAGAGTAATATGTTTCTAGGATATCCCATGGAGTGGATTACCCTCCTCCTTGTTTCGCTAAAGAAAATTGAAAGGTATCTTTCTAAAACGATCGAGAGTTCTAGTTGGGATGTGTGCTAATGAACTCCAGTAAACATGTAGGCCCTCCGAAATTGATTTCAGTAAAACTAAACGACCATCTATTACACCACAATTGTAATTTTATTTCAACTCGAATGATAATCCAAGTCCAATACTTAATGGTGTAGTCATTGGGTTTAGTAAAAAATCCCAAGTATGTGATTTGTAGAGTGATGCCAAGGGATTCAAAATAAAGGATCTCAATAATATACCTATGGAGACCATCAACTAGATTCATTAATGAAATAGAATATTTTTTGGTGTTGTATATCATATCTGTAGTAGCGAGGAAAATATCAAGGATGGATTAATTAATCTTAGCATCTTCCCTTCTATGTCCATTTGTGAATAGAAGGATGTTTTCTATGAAAAGGAGGTGTGTAATATATACATACTCGCTAAAGTGGAAACCTTTAATCGGGCCATTAGATCTATAATGTGTAAAGATTCTATTGATTCCTTCCATAATTAACATGAAGAGAATGGGTGCTAAAGGAAATACTTGTTTGAGGCCTCTTCTAGGTCTAAATAATTGGGAGATTGATCTATTGATGAGGACATAAAGATTGACTATTTGGACACATGAAAGAATATAGTTGACCAAATGTAGCTAGAACCCGACCTAAAGGAGTATAATTTTAAGGCAAGTCCAATTGACCCAATCATAGGATTTACTCATATAACCTTGATGATAACAATTGATATATGCTTAGTGTTTTACCAATTTAAAACCTGTTGGGTAATGCCAATGATGTCATTTATCTGGTGACCTTTTAGAAACAAGAATTGTTTGGGAGAAATAAATATAGAAAGAACTCCCCTGATACGGTTGGAAATAATTTTTGCAATCATCTTGTAGATTCTTTTACATAAAGATATGGGCTAAAGGTCATCCATCCCGTCCACGTTGTCTTTCTTAGGGGTAAGAGTAAGAAATGTGGAATTGAAGGAAACCAAAATATTACCCTTGATCCTGGATTCCTCAACCATTGCAAGTAGTTCATTTCCAATATGCTCATACATCTGAATATAGAATTCGATTAGCTAGTTGTCGAGCCTTAGATTCTTATCATGAAAAAAATTCTTCATGGCCTCTTCTAGTTCATCTTTGGTAATCTCATTCATAAGGGAAATATTTTTCTCTTATGTAATAAAAATGGATAGTGTGCTATAATTTCCAACATAGAGCTAATCAGAGCCTCCAAGTCAACCTTAAAAATATTTGAGAAATGTTGCACCCTCATGTGAGCAATGTTATGAAAACCATTGACCATAATCCTTTCAAAGTCTTCAATTTCCCAAATAGAGTTGGTGTTGTTCTTGTGCTTGATAAAATTATGAAATAATTTTGATTTCGTGTCACCTTCAATTAACAATATGGCATAGATTTTGAGCCAAAGACATGCCTCCTTGTCTAATAATGTCTTCCCTCTTTTGTATTTAATCTAGGTGATCGATATTTTTGGTGTATGGAGCTAAAACATTTAGGCAAGGAGGTATAAAAGGACTATAGATACTCTTCAATATGAGATAGGGATTTCAACTGAAGCTATTTTTGACTGGAAACCCATTTCATTGTAAGTGTCTTAAGTCATTTGAGATTATCAAGAAAATGTAAAGCGGGAAACAGGTGAGGTAAAGCATCATAGTGAATCCAAACAGACTTGACCAAGTCATGAAAGTTGTCCTGCTGTAACTAAATGTCATAGAATTCGAAGGATGTTGGGGGTTTTTATTAATCCTCTTTCATTTCTAGGAAAACTAGGTGATGATTAGAGTCACATCTCGTTCCAATCCATTGTTTGATGCAAGATGCTTGGTGTAAGAAATTTTCATTGATTAGGAATCGGTCCAGCCTTTTGGTTATGGCTCGATCACCAATTATTATTTTTCTCCATGTAGGGATGAGTGTAACTGGATGCATATCGATCAAAGCTGCATCATATAGCTTGTAAGAAAAATATTCAAACAGAGGATCTTTTTGTGCATGTGGGGCCCCATGTCTCGGCTTCTCCAATTGAGAAGTTGAGATCACCTGCTAATATAAATCTATCAGTAAGGTGAAATGATGAAATAATTAAGTTGGTCCCAATATTCCTCTCTGGATGTTGTCCCAATAATCATTAAGAAGGGTGAATGAGTAACCAAGAACCTGAGCAGTCATAACAGAGCCCAAACCAAAGGAGATACCCCAACAATTGACACATGAAATAGAATGGGTGTTCCATCCTGTGATCAATCTTCCAAATCTATAATTTGCTTCCAAAGAGTGGAAATACCAACCAGGCAAGTGATACTTCATATCAGTAAGAATATGTCACCAAAAACTAGTGTTTCTTGAAGAAAGAGAATGTCAAGTCAATGTTTGTGTAGCAATCTCTTGAGGACCAATTTATTTGAGGGATGGCCCAGACCTATAATGTTGAGGGTGGTGTATAACATTAAGGGAACCTCAAGTGGGGGGTGCATGCTAAGGCCCCATTGATAGCCTGTTGTTTTCCCCTTATAACGTCAAGAGCATAAATTCTTCTAGCTAAGGCCATAATATATTTTTGACCTTTGAGACAACCAGATGTACCAATATCAACCATAGATAGACCCTCTGGAGCAGGCCTCTTAGATGTGGAAAATGTGGATATATGAGGGCTAATAAAATACCTCTATTAGGTCCTAGATATAGGTACAAGCAGGCTATTAGATGTGTATAGTGTATAGATGAGGCCTAAGAAAATAGCTCGATTAGGTCCTAGCTATAGGTCCAAGGAGAGTAAGTGGTAGGTGTGGAGGGGTTGATGCATGATGAATGTCAAGGTCTACTCAAGGAATTCCAGATGAATGGAGAGGAGATTAGGGATGAGTGGGGGGATCAGAGTCAATGATTTTTGGTTGGGTAGATTGTGAGTTGAAGACAAGGAGTAAAGAGATTTCACTGTAGTGAGGGTTAGGTTTTTTAAAGAGACTATATTGTATTTCGGGGGGAAGGGATATAAAAGAATGGTAAAGGGGGAGGTGTAGAAGATGTGGAGGGAGTTAAGTCCATACTAGAAGGAGAGGTAATAACATACTCAAAACCTAAAATAATTGTAACAAAGAGGGGTTCAGTGTTGGACTTACCAATGGATGATGCTTTTAAAAAATAGGAGAAAACATGGGCAAGGAGAGTAGGGTCTCCCTTTGGAGACCTTTGACTATCTTTGAATAAGATTGTAGGGACATGGCCTTGTACATTTGAAGATGGATTTCTGATGTCCAGGTATGGAATGACAGTAAGAGGGGGATGTGAACCAATTAGTCCTCCAACCAATATATAATCAAGAAACTCGTCATCCTCTACATAGTTGGTGCACATCTAGAGTTGTCTAATAAAAGGTTTATGAAATTCATGGACGAGGTGACCATAATCATGATATTTGTTGCAGCAAAATGTCGGGCCTTCATAGTCAAGAATATGTGTGTGTATAAAACCCCCTTTTGTGATGGTCATCTGGTTCAGGAATCCTTCGCAAAGGTCAAGATTGTCAAGGATTTTTGCCACAACATAGTTTCTAGATGCTTCAAAACTTTCTTCTAAAATAAGAAATTATCCTAGAGAATCTCCAACAATGGTGAACATCTCAAGTATCCATAAATCAGGTGGAAGGCTGGGTAGTTTGTGCCATGTAGTGTCTGAATGATTCATTTCTCTACGAGCACTAAAATTTGGTATCCATTGTTTAGCATTGAAAGCATGGGTGCCCCAAAACCATGTACCTTATAGGACCTTCAGGACATCTCCCGACGTGTGAAAAATGCCCCCAACAACCCATTGGAGAGAGAAAAACATTAAGGAGGGTGTTCTAAGAAGTTCCATTTGATAGCAAAACATTTCCAAAAAATAGGAAGGGCCATGTTATTACCACGAAAATGATCGATGATGGATCTTTAAGTCATCGAGAAAACCTGATGCATGGTAATATCTTCACCAAGAGATAGATGAATCTCTTTCCTCCTCTTGATGCATTTTTTATGCATGTGAATAGATGGTCTATGAGTTGTCCCATGGTTAGAGGTGGATGGATCTGGGAGAGCCTTATCCATAGAAACCACGTTGACATGTGATAGTTGGACCTCCTCATCCATGGATGGTCCTTAGTCAGAGGAACCAATATGACTGATGGGCCCAGAAGGTGTTTGTAGTAGAAAATCCAAAGGACAATGATTCAAACTAGAAGAATGTGACACCTTTGGATTCAGTCCCATTCCACTTTAGAAAAACACACATCTATTAGAAGAGAGAAGATGCATAAAAACAAGAGACCCTATGGCATGAACAAAGAAATCACTTGAAACCCATGCTCAAAATATAAAATAGAGAGAAAATACTATGTATAGCGATCCAAGGATTCCATGCAAGTTACACCTGTTGCAATAAAACCATGAAAACCCTCTAGACAATTAGTGTGTCCTTGCATCCTTTAATTCCCTATGTTGCAATGGAAAACCTATGATGTCATGGAAACCCTAAGATGCCATGTAAACTCAAAGATGCCATGGAAACCCAACTCATAATGTCAAATTGTCAAACTATAAACTACTTCTCTTCACCTAGATCCTATTTAATATAATTATAACACATAATAAATAAGCCTATTACACAAATAAATGAGAATTTTTTACTAGGAAAAACACAAACTCTTTTTTTACATGAACATATTCCACTGCAAAATATAATAACACTAACAAACCTTTGTACTAAGAAAGGTTGAGTGTTTAAAATTTGGGAAGTTAAAATAAGAGGAATATTTGGTGTTATTGCTTGATGAGAGGTTACTACGTTACAATGTTCTTAATGAACCAACCTAGATCTATCTTAACCCTGGATCTATCAAGAACCAAAAGTGATCAAATCCCTTGAGATGTAAACATTTTTTTAGAGTGAAGAACTTAATGAAATGTTTTCACCTCAAGGAATTATTCCCTCTCAACGCTTGATAGATCAATGGTCAGGATGAAGCTAAGTTAATTTCAATGGTGGTGACCATGTTAAAATTTTAGATGATCATATATATATTCTTTGAAATTTACTAAATATCTTCTATAATGTATAGAGTACCATCAAGGAGACCACTTCAAAATTCACATAAGAAATAAAGTTAAAATTAATAAAGTAACAATGTTCAATGATGAGCAATGTGGTTATTAAGAAAGTAATAAGATACTTATGATAAATAAGCAGTACATTACACACTAATCAATCTCATTTTTCATTTTTCAAATTTTATTTTATCCACACTTGCTAGCTATGCTATCTTTCCCATATTTTCATATTTATTATATGAGAAATGAAGTTGATTTCAAATACCATTCAAATATTTAACTCAAGATATTATAGTGAAGGTCATACCCTGTCTTTCTTGCTTTCCAATATTAATAGTTTATTTCTCCAACCTGGTATGTTCCTCATAATTCTAGTAACATTTTTTTTTGCATGTTCTTCGCTTCAATACACTATGTTCATTTTAATGCAAACTTATAAATGTCAGACACAACGACACACTAAGAGGGGGTATGAATCAGTGTGTTCAAAAAATTAAACTATTTTCAACATTTGAAGTATTATTACTGATTAAATATTTTCTGTTATAATAATGCAACAAGTATAACAAAAGGAATGATGATCATTAATCACATACATATGATAGAGACAGTAAAATATTCATTTTTATTTGAGAACCTACTCAAATGAGGATGCAACCTCTGTTTACAAATTCCTTCTTGTAGAGAGAACCAACCCTCATGCTTTTCTAGCACCCACTAAAATAAAATTCTTCAGCCACAACTGGGTGGAAGCACCAACTTCCACTTGTACAGGCTCCAACTTGTAAAAAGAAAACAAATTGTTTTCCCTAGCACCACCTTACCACCCTAATTTATTAGATTCAAACATGTTCATTACAATATGAAGAAAAACATATATAACAATTCATACCAACTCTGTTCTAATCTATTTCTGGATTTGCTTATGCACCTTGATTCCCCTCATTGTATCTGTTTTGATCTACTTCTGAATTTGCTTATGCACCTTGGTTCCCCTCATTGTCTCGGTTCTGGATTTTCTTGAAATAACTTAGATTCCTCTATCATTATGTAATCCCTACTTGAAAAAGATCCATGCACCAACTCTCTATTTGTTGAGAGCACACCTATCCATTCATCATGCACAACCTTTTATACATATCTGTCCTTAAACACTTTACCTATTCATATGCCTGACGGTCCATTTCCATAACTGATCAAACCATTTGATGCCTTATGACAGACAAGAAGTCCAATCGCTGAGTAGTCATGAGTTTCTATAACATATCTTCACTTTTTGGGTTCTTCCGTAATTGTCATTTTCTACAACAAATTAGAGTTTCCGAACTCCTATTTCCGTAGTTATGGTTCTGCAGTTGTTGGAGTAGGGTCCCGCAACTACAGAAGAAGCTTCCAGTTTAGCGGATAGATAAGTTTTGGCGGAGAGAAGATAAGATAGAGCTATGACACCGTAGCACGTTTCCAGCTACAGAGCAGAGCCGGAAACTATGACTTTTAAGATAGAGAAGTCAAGGAAGATGACGGTACGTGAGCGGCCGAGAAGAGAGAGCTCACCCACTGCATTGAAGGTAGCGGCGGAGACAAGAGGGCTCAGCAACCCTCATAAAGGAAAAGGAGCAATGAGGCTAAAGCATTGAAGACAAAGGACAGAAAAGGGAAGCGGTGCACAGTACCCATGATCAGCGCCGGGAAGCATGGAAGACTGCAGAGAGCTATGGTGTGACGGAAAGCGGCTACCTCAAGTACAGATATGGCTGACTGTCACTAATCAGGGTTTGGGTTACTGTTGGGACAGGACCACAGTGTTGTAATGGCAAGACCTTCGGGCTGCCTATAAAGGGATATATTTTGTATTGTAAAAGGTTGGC
The DNA here is from genome assembly GCA_001517045.1 of Pseudotsuga menziesii. NCBI lineage: Eukaryota > Viridiplantae > Streptophyta > Pinopsida > Pinales > Pinaceae > Pseudotsuga > Pseudotsuga menziesii. The sequence continues at coordinate 153,168 of LPNX010694050.1, forward strand.
ATTTTGGGCATTTTAGGCCATCCAGCTAGTCGGATAACATACAGTTATCCATTGAGTCTGTTAGCTCACAGTTATCTTGTATTGTAATAGAGTTGAGCTCTGGTTCTGTTATTAGCGGTAGCAATATTACTGTAACCAGTAGCTGGCTTAGAGAGCATGCATGTAACGATCCGCAGGGTTCAACAGAGAGGGAAGAGTATATTGTAGGAAAGCAATATAGAGAGGAAAAGAGATCTAAGAGAGAATATCTTGAGCTGCATATGTGGTGCAGCAGAACTGTGTTTTACCTTCCCCTAAGCTATAATGAAAACACAGTTTTGTGGACGTAACTTCCATCCTGGAGGTGAACCACGTTAAAATCGAGTGTTATGTGATTGGATTATGTGTTATGTTTACTTGTGCATTTATCAGTTATTTCATGGAATTTGTTTACAGTTTAATAAATGAATGTGTTAAATAGTTTACAGCAATATAGAAGGATAAACATAAGTTGAAGTCTCTGGCATGTTGTATCTGGGTTCTGTTGCAGCTACAACATTTTCCCAAAATTCTGAAAATTTTAGGACCCTCCTCTTCTTTGATTTAGGTGGTTTTTCTTCTCAGTTTTGGTCTATGGATTTTTGGAATGTTTTACAGCACTTTGAATTGCTATCAATCGAGCTGTTTTTCTCCTTTAATGCTTAAATAATCCCATCTATAATCAAGCTCATCATTGTTTTTTTGGATACCTTCAAAGCCTTGCTGAATCGGGAGTTGATCCAATTTCGTCTCCCGCCGTTGCGGGTGATTTCCGGTTCTCTGACTGTGCGGATAATTTTTTATTCTTCGCCATTGCGGGCGCCTTGGGTTTTCTTCATCGGAAGGGATAAGTATTCCCCCGACCGCCGTTGCGGGCGGATCTTCGATTCTTCCCTCCGACGTTGCGGACCATCTCGGGTTGTGACTTTCTTTTTCGTGCCGACGTGTGTTTTGATTTTCTTCTAGCTTTGTATCGGAGCGCTTTTCTATTGCTCCCTCCTTCGTTGCGGACGGTGTCGTATTTTGAAAGTCCGCCGTTACAGAGGGTCTCAAGATGTTGGGCTCCCAAGTCAAAGGCCCGCCATTGCAGAGGAGTCCGAGTTGTTGGCTTCCGATCTCGGTCCTCGCCGACGCCCGATCATCGTTATTTTTTTATTTATTTTTATGCACTGCGGATGAGTTGAGGATGGTAACTGTCCACCGTTGCAGAAGGTCTGGGGTTCTCGCCGCCCGACTCAGATCTGTTTCCCGCCCGATATGTCATGTCACACGTGTGAATTTTTTATATATACAGGGACGGGATTTGGTCTTTTCTATTGTTGTTTTGGGGCTGAGCTGTCGTTTTCCCCTCTGTGATGTCGATTCCTCTACCCCCGTGGACTATCGTGCTGGTGTTTGCGTCCAGGTGTCAATTGGAAGCTCAACCGTCCTCGCCCCATCAAATTCACGTCGTTACCAGGTAGGCCATTCTTGCCATGCTTTGTACCTTTCAGGATTTGTAGGCCGTGGTTAGATGTTTTAGGAAAACCCCATTTTACATACGTACAAGGGTTCACCATCGTTTTGGTTAGCCGTAGTCATTTTCCTTGCCCGCCCGGCATTTTGCACCCGCGTATTGAGATTTTCCGTTAGGTTAACTGTTTGGGTTTGGGAAGGGGGGCGTTTTATTTAAAGCTCGCATTTTAATCATTGTTGACCTCGGCCTGTTTTTTTCACCCTGCGCGCAGTGTATGAAGGCGCGGTGCAGGCGGCCATTATGCCGCCTGCACCTAGCATCCCCCTTACGATGCTCAGGCCCAAAGAAGTTTTACGATGGTTTTCTTATGGTTGAATGTTTCCTCCACTGGTGATTGTCCCGTTTACCCGGTTTCGAACCCCAGCCTCTGCCCACGTCGTCCCGCGTAGTCCGTCGCTTTTGGCTGTCTGAAACCCTAGGTGGCTATGAGGGCTGTGTTGCTGTAGTGTTTGCATTTTGAAGGTAGCGTGTACAATGGTTCCGATGAGAGCGTCGTGTACCAAAAAATAATGTTGATGCCCGCAGTATATAGCCGCACTGATGTAACTATCTTCCCGCAAGCAGCATAGGCTATTGCAGTTTTTACCCTTGATAAAGCCGTGTCGTCGAAATGTTTGATATTGGGAAAGATACATTTGCACCTTGCGTTTAAGATTCATACTTGTGCTCTATGAGTTGTTATCGTGGAAAAAATGGCATACTGGGAAATAATGTAGATTTAATGCCAGCCAAATTATGATTGATCAAGTTTTAGTATCATACAGCAGAAGGACATTGCTTATTATATTGCAGTAGTGGACTGAGTCTATTTCGTGCTGGTAGTTCTGATAGTCAGGACATGGCTGGGTTGTGCATACATGTGTTGGTTTCTTTTCTTGCTTGCACATTAACATAGGATAATAGCACATTGCACAGTATTGCATGCTAGTTCAATTCTTCAGCCTGAAGGGCTTATGCCTTAATTTCATTACAGTCATGATACACTTGAGAAAGAATAAACTGTTGCACAATGTTCGCAAATTCGAATTGCTTAATGTCATAATGTTATACATGGAAGGAAGAACTTACAATGTCCAAAAGGCAGAAAAAGAAGGCCCCTATGGTCGAAGAAAAATCAGCAATAGAGGTCGTCACACAGACAGAATATATATATGAGGACACCCAATGTGTCTCTGGTGTTGAGCCTGAGTATAAATGGGGTGAGATATACAGACTGATTTCCCGCAGGGAAGTCCCTGACATGGGTCTCGAAGAAGAACCCATTTATGCCAACATAGAAAAATCCGCCATCATGAAGGTGGCTACCAGACCAGAGCTGTTCCCATGCTCTGATGTAATGAGATGGATTTTGCCCCATACAAACAACAACACAATGCTTATAGGAAATGTCGAAGGTCAGGGCTATGCTGCATTTAGCCCTGGATATGTGGCGTTGGCTTACCACTTGCCAGAACCTCAAGTCTTTCTATCTAATGATTGGCTGGATAACCTCAGGATGGATTTGGTGGAGACCCTGAGGAGAATGCTCTTGCCGGGAAAGCTCTATCGACACAGAACAACCGAGGATTATGATACAGTGAGTTTAAGAGCTCCGTACAAATTTATAGCTCTGATGCTAAATAGGATCTTTGGTAGAGCCAATGGCAGACTTTTCAAATTTGAGTGGATACCCCTTATATTCCATGTGGCGATAGAAGGAACAGTCTTCAACTGGGCCAGCCTAGTATCAAGTAGTCTCTCTTCTTGCGTAGCTGCAGCCTTGGGAGGAGGAGAATCCCGTAAAAAATCTGAATTCTATATGAGTTCAATTTTGATAGACTGCATACTATGCAACCAGCCTTTCCCTGGGCTCAAGTGTGTCTGGGATAGGGAAAGAATGCCTGTATATGCAGCTTACAAACCGCTGTGGGCTCATCAGTACCACAATTATTACAGAGAGGTCTATGAGCATTTCATTATGCCGCTATACACGCTTATCTTCGGGAAGGAATGTAATTGTATGTCGGAAGATGATATGCAGGTGATAGAGGAACATGGAGATTACTTCTTGATAGACAATGGTATGTATATTAGAATTTATGGAGGGTCGAAGACACCTTATCTGCTGCCAAAGTATGCAACGGATTATATAATCCATAAAGAGGCAGTCAGGCAGGTGTTCATTGATGGGATTGGTAATTTCTTGTTCCAGCACAAGAAGACCGCATATCCCCCTTTACCATTCAAGATGGGTAGCTGTAAATTCACCAATGTGAAACAAGCTGCTGAATTCATAGAGAAACTAGGGAAGTTCCATTTTGGGGAAATGCCTTTCCGGAGAAATGACACTCATGGTAAAGTAGCTGAGCACTGTAAGAAGCACAAGGTGTTTTTCGAGTACACCCATCATTTCGATAGTGAAGAATCCGTCTTCAGGAATGCCCCAAACATGAAGGCACTCAGCAGAAGATTCAAACGAAAGAACCCCACCAAAGGTGGAAAAGGGGCAGAGCAGGCCAAAGCTGAACAAGCCAGACCTGAAGAAGGAGCCAAAAGGATAAGGGAGGAAGCTCAGAGGCTAGAAAATGAGGCTACAGAATGGCTGCAGAAGGGAGAAGAAGAGAAAAGGAAAGCTGCCCAGGAAGCAGCTGAACTAGCAAAAGAAGCAGCCAGAGAAACAGAAGAGGCAGCTAAGCAAGCAGCCGAAGAAGCACAGAGAAAACTAAATGAAGAGCTCCAAGGGCAGGAGGCTGAAAAGATAAAGTTAACACAACAGTCAGCCTATGAAACACCAACAGGGCAGAGTCAGGAAGAGGAAAACCCTGAGGTGCAAATCCTTCAAGTACCTACTGCTAGCACTCCTGTAACCCCTATGCTCCAAATAGTGCCTTTCGTCCAGAAGAAGGGGGAAGAAGTCCCTGATTTCAGTACTGTATATTATGACAGGACCACTAAAAGAATAATGAGGAGGACGAAAAAGAAGGTGGAGGCGAAAGATCTATCAGGGAAGATGGTCACAGATATAGCAGTCATGCTAGGGACAGACAAAGATCCTATGTTCACGATAAGAGCCAGGGATGCACTAATTGATGCCTCTGCTGATAACATAAACAAGGTGATGATTGAATTAGAGTCAGCTAAGAAGACCACTGCTCAGCTAAAAGACACACTGAGACAAGAAAGAGGAGAGGGTAGCAGACTTAAGAGGAAGTATGAACATGTGCTAAGGGAAATGGAATCCACGAAGGGTGAAATCCATGTCCTTCAAGTGGAGATACAAGCCAAGGGAACAACACAAGAGGCTCTAGAAAATGCACAACAGGAAGTTCAAGATCTGAAGAATGAGAAGGAACAATTGAGGGCAAAGGTGGAGGACCTAGAGGCGCAGCAGAGTATCATCTATGAGTCCAATACTGAATACACCAAAGAACTAAAAGAGCAGTTGGCTTCTCTGACTACTGAACTGGAGACAGCAAAGGAATAGCAAGTCGATCTGCAGCCATTTAAAGAATATATCCTAGCGCAAAAGGCTAAAATGATGCAGCTGCAGACTGCTCTAGAAGAAGAAAGATGCAAAGTTCTTCGGATGGACAGCAGGTTAGAGGAGATCATAGAAACTTCCTCGTATTTCGTAGACAGGTCCTAAGATGTTCTTGAGGTCTTGAACGCCAGAATGGCAAGACCAGAAGATGATGCCGAGATTCCAGGAGAACTACCAGCCAAAGATCATCAAACCCTCAGGAGAGATCACAGCCTAGTAGAGTTTTCCATCAGCACTGCTGAAGACTTTAAGAAGGCTGTCCGAAGGACACAGGTAGCATGCTCAGAATACTTTAAAAGGTTCCTTAATGCATACAACCGCTGCCAGACAGAGGCTGAGCTTAGGTTTGAAGAGTTCCCAGATCATGAGACCTTGGTGGACATATTGCAGAAAAGGCATCAAGATGCAGAGGCCAAGACGCAGCAGATTCAATCCATTGATGCCATAGTACTGAAGAACGAGGTGGTCCATGCAGCCGTTAGTATACAGATTCTAGAAGACCAGCTTCGGTTGAGCCCAGCAAGGATCGAGGCCATCAGGAACCAAGTTGACAAGTTTGAAATTAACATCCAGTTCCTAGAGCCGTGCGCTTTTGAAGGCCTCGCTGCTGAAGCAGCAGCATGGAAAAAATTCTTTGAAAACCAAGCAGGACCCTCCCCATAGAGGACCGGTCAACTTTTTATTAATTTAATATTTTTGTAAAAGTTTTGAGAAATGAAGCGTTGGGAAAGAAAAAGGTTGGGAATCCCAAAGGTCACTTTGGGCAGCCCAACCATTTTGACCTTTTGTATAAAAGTAGGAAGCGTAGAAGAAAAAAGGGCTTTTTTCCCCAGTAAGACTGGAAGGTTGTTGTAAGAAGAACTACTTCCTTTTGCAATAAAAATTACAGATTGCCTGTTGAAACAAGATCGGTGGGATTTCAAATGTTTTGCCATGGATAGTCGAAAGATGAACTACTTTGTTTTTCAGCATTGTATCCGTGAATCGTGAGATCGTTCTAACTTTATGACCTATGTCTTTGTTTAATGATTTCTGATTTATTTTATGAAATAACCACCATGAGTAATGTATGCTGATCATAAACAATTAGCTATCTGGTTGTGAAATATTTTTCATTGTTCATACGTGTAAAAGTTAATGTCAGCTATCTATAATTGCTTTTATTATGTGTGCACATCCACATTACTCATACATATTAATTACAAGCTGGCTCCCCAGGGATAGATAGATAGATAGATAGATAGATAGGTAAATAGGTAGGCATATAGATAGGTAGTCATTTTATCTCATTCCTGCATGTGTGATTCAGATGCATGGCGAGCCTAAGATGAGAGGTAAGAGCCTGCGCATCACATTGTGAATGCTCTTTGCATCCTTCACCATCCTGCATGATTAGTTAGATACTTGCATTTCATATTTAAGTCAAAAATACAAATTCCGGTGGATCGGGCTGCAACCGGTAAACCCTTGTTGTTACTTTGACCTATGGTAGCCGGACCGTAAAACCGGACGGATTCCCTATACCAAACAGTCAACGGGCTAGTTGGGAACGTTGATTGGGGAGAATCCCTTACTGTTGTCACCTGCAAATTTCCAGGCCTCAACAGGTTCATTTATGCTTTGCTTGAACAGTCACTAGTCGCAGTGTTAAGAGCCTATCATGTTGGGTCTTGCAAGTCAACGCGAACCACGCTAAGTGCGCTGAGCTGCGGGAGTAGGATATCGCAGGGAGGTGATACCGCGTCGGGAGAGGAGCTGCGGTGCGCGATACCGTAGGTTAAGGGCTTAGCGCTGGGAGGAAGTTACGTGTCGCCTGGTGTGCGACGATGCGATAAGGCTGGAGTCATCGCGAGTCAGTGAAAGTGTGTGACACGGAAGGGGAACACACGGTAGTAGAAGGGATATCTCGCGGCTAGAAGAGCTACGAGATGAGGAGATCGTGCGACGTGAGCAGAGGAGTCACGCGACGCGCAGAGAAAGAGACCTTGCAGCTAGAAGAGCTGCGAGTCGCAAGTAGGATCGCCACAGAACCTGGTCCAAGACGCTTGAGTCCTTGGCCAACCCATTAGAATCACTTCGGGTGAGACTTCAGGCCGCTTCGCGGTCTCTCGCCGAAAGGGCCAGTGAGCTAGGGGTGTTGTTGGTTGATTATAGTAAACCCGGGTCTGCCCATGATAGCCAACAAATGGTTCCGTTGTCGGCTTTGGACAAACAGAGGGCTAATGTTCTGGTGGCATCCTACGAGAGACGAACTCAACGAGTGGGTATGGTCTAACCTGAAAGAGTTTGTTGAACAAGAGAACAGGAGTCCTAAACTGAACACAAAGGCCTGGTTACAAAAACATATCATTACAGACATCCATGCGATATTTTTTTCGACCTTTGGAAACGAGCTTTATGACTGGTTAGCAAAGCTAACTGATACAGGCATATTCAAAAAGAAAAGAGACATTGTCTGGACACCGGAGTTGATTCAAATCGTGGAGAACCTTGATAACCCCCTCACGAGGGTAGTAGACTTCTGGCTTGCGAGTGTGCTAGGAGGCTTCGTCACAGAGTTTGCAGTTGACCAGATGAAAAGCTTCAGTGAGGCTGAGCGCTACTTCTTCAAAAGATATCGTGGTAAGTACCTAAGATCTTTAAACTTGTCCATTAAGATGCTATTACATGAAAAAGGAACAATGGATCTAGTTTCAGATGAGTAAGTAGAGATAGTAATGTCACAAGAGTTTGAAAGTGATTTTGATGACATTGGACGAACACGTAATCGAAAGAAGTATAAAGTAGATTTCAGATCTCCAATATTTGAAGACAGTCCAGATAATACTAGACAGCAGAATCCTAGTACTACAGAAGGTTTAGAGGGGGGTATCCCTTACCACCCTTATACCCCACAGAAACAGACCGGGACTCAGAACAATCCTGTAGGAACTCCATCTAGTAGCTCATAGATAGTACCTACCACCGCTACATCACCTCCACCTACACCACCAAGTGGTAGTAACACAGTAAATCAACATCCACCGCGAAGAAATAGAATGGGGGATGATATGAAGCTACCTATATTTAAGGGAATAGGGGCTGAAGACCCAGAGCAACATTGGTTTCTATGTGAAGCCATGTGGACTATTAAAACAATCAACGACGATAACCTTAAACTTGTACAGTTGGTCACCACACTCAGAGATTGAGCTTTAACATGGTACATAAAGTATACCACAGTACCCAGAACACTTGCACAGGTCAAGACTGCCATGATTAAAGAGTTTAAGAAACCTAAGTCTGAGTCACAGTGTATTACAGAACTCAAAGACATCAAGCAGCTACCTACAGAGTTGGTGTGGGACTTTGATCAGAAATTCAAAGCCCTTATCGACCAAGTCAGTTTTGAGTTCGCGCCGGAGCAGCATAAGGAATGGTTTATTGCAGCACTGCTCCCTCACATTAGACTGCCGTTAATGCAGTAGAAACTCCAGATGCAGGACGACATGTTGGAGATGGCAATGAAACTAGAGGCTTCACCTCTAGCTGAGAGCAGTACAGGCATGGCAAATTTATAGAATCAATTGGCTAATCTCACATTACAGTTGCATGAACTTAAGAAAGGGAAAGAGGTTGCGCAAGACATATGGTGCATAAAATGTAGAGCACAGGGTCATAGTAAAGACATTTGTCCGGTATTTGTAGAATATATAGCAACAGGGGCTCCTAACCCCTTACCACAGACCCATGGACCGTGGTGTGAAATATGTAAAACACGAGGACATCTACCTCACCAGTGCCCCTTACTTCAGAAGTACGTGCAGACACCTAAGAACCTATACTGCGTCTTCTGCAAGTCGGTGGGCCACGATGAACACGATTGCAGAGCCTATGATATGATGGTTGGAGCAAAGCAAGACTTGTACAGAGTCCAATCGAAAACACAGGGTCCAGCAGCAGGACCACAGCAAGATCCGGCTTATGGTGGCCGTGGCGGAGGATTCAGAGGATGAGGCCGTGGAGGAGGATTTGCACGAGCAAAAGGCTTTGGCCGCAGAGAAGGTTTTGGCCGTGGTCAAGGCCCAGTGACGTGTTACAACTGTGGAGTTGTAGGACACTATGCTAGGGACTGTCAGAGCCCCACTACCACATGTAATTATTGTAAATCTTATGAACACACTATAGAGGAGTGTCCTACCTTCATAGCTAAGATCAGAGAACCTAAGCCAGTAGCACACCAGAACATCCAGCTTATTGCTACTGAGCAGGAAGAGCCAGAACCAAGCGTCAATATTGTGACTCATAGCAGTGTTTCTACCAGTGGGACATCGCAGGAAATGAAAAAGAACACAGGACAGCAGTGGGTGCGCAGAGCTCCTAACAAAGCAACACCACTCGACCTGCAGAAGAACAAACAAACATTTCAGGAAGCTAAGGCTTTCTTTGATGAACCTACGCAATCAGGATCGCAGGTACCGCCGTCTAGGGGCGTACCGTAACAAGCACCATGTGGTGATAGCCTTGTACAGACACTACAAGCTACCACATCAGGAAGATGCGATGAGGACGAGATGACAGGAAGTGTACATTCCTTCCTGCGGAGTTGTCTAAAACTTGTAAGAAATGAGCAAGCTATCACAGAACTTCAGCGCATTATAGATCAGTTTCAGCCATCTTCTTCCGCGAGTAGTACACAGCATGCTCTTCATAATATTACACGACATACAAGAATGGGAAGAGAGATGCGACTTACAGCGTAGGTGGGAGAATTTGAAATGGATGAGGTAATCCTAGATCTAGGATTGGACGTAAATATTCTGACTAAGAAAACATGGGAACATATGGGTAGCCCTAAGTTAGTCAGATCACCTATCCACCTGAGACTAGCCAACCAGCAGCGAGTATCACCTCTCAGTCGGCTACCGCAAGTACCAGTTGATATTGATGGAGTTCGCAACTTTGCGGACTTTGAAGTTATAGAAATCATTGGCGATAGTAAACCATATCCAGCATTACTAGGCATTGATTGGGCGATCGGTAACATGGCTGTTATCGACCTAAAGAGAAGACAAATGACCTTTGAGGACGCGCAGCTCTGGGTCATCGCACCGTTGGAACCTTTTTAGGGTCCTAGATATACTGAACCTATCTGAGCAGAGGAGGAGGCACATAAAATGGAGAGTCTCTATCAGATGACCACAAACCAGGGCGACTATGTCAATCCAACGAAATATGGGAACATTAGTTGGCGATGCGACAGCTCATGCGGATCGGATTCAGATGTTGGTCTAGAGAACTGGCAGAACAGACTTCACGAAGTCTTAGCGCGCAGGTGCGTGTACTTGACTAAGTCACTACGATGGATTGGCGTAGAGATCAATGAGATTCCATCATATCATGGTCTGACAGATATCCAGGACTTCCTTGAGCAGTTTGAGCAACAGATTCCTCATGAACAGAGGATCGCAGCTATGGATCTTGCAGTACAAGCCACACCTGCAAGATGGTGGTGTACACACAAAGAGAATATCGCATCATGGGATGATGTTAAAAGATTGATGGCCATCAGATTCTCCATCGACACCGATTACGTTCAACAGAAATACACAGGAGAAAGCAACCCTAGGTCACACATTCAGGCATGTGAGCAAGATTGGTCGGACATTCTCGAGGATGAATGGGTTCACCGATTCATTCATACTTTGGACACAGTTCCAAGGAATTGGTATACAGAGACAGAATTGTGCAAGGGAATGAATACATGGCCCCTTATGATAGACAGCTTCCTACTCACCTTCACTTTTGAATCTGAGTATCCGAATGTTGATCAGGCCTTAGACATAATAAATATCAAGGTATTTGAGGATTGTAGCCCATCAGTACAGACTCAACTTGAGTGGGTCGTTTAGCTAACAGAGGCGCTAGAGTGCTATAACTTTCAAGCAGAACCAGAGGACGAGGATGAGGATCCTCGTAGTACCAACATTCTGGAGTCAAAAGGGACTCGCGATGTTGAGGGACCACAGTTAGATATTCCAGCAATCACAGAGCCCATCAAGATTAAAAAGATCAATATTGGCACAGACGCAGAACCTAAGTTTGCCTCTATTGGAGATTATTGGAACGATGAAATAGTTGGACAGATTGCAGATTTGTTACATGACTATCAGGACCTATTTCCCACCAACTTCACAGAGATGAAGGGAATATTTGGCGACCTGGGAGTCATGAGGATACCATTGAAGGAGGATGCTAGACTAGTCAAGCAGTGCCCATATAGATTGAATCCGCGCTACAAAGAAAAAGTAAAGGACGAAATTGATAAGATGCTAGCAGCAGGCATCATTGAGCCAGTAGAATAAAGTGAATGGGTTAGTCCCATGGTCATACAGGAAAAGAAAACCAAAGGAGACATCAGGATCTATGTGGATCTGTGCAAGCTCAACGATGCATCGCTTCACGATTCGTTTCCGACACCGTTCACTGATGAAGTATTAGACAACGTGGGAGGACATGAGGTCTACTCCTTCACTGATGGCTTTTCAGGCTATCATCAGATCAGAATCCATCCAGAAGATCGATCTAAGACCACCTTTGCAATAGAATGGGGCTCATTCCAGTATACGGTAATGCCCTTTGGTCTTAAGAATGCACTAGCTATATTTTCTAGAGTAGTAGTTGCTGTATTTAAAGAATACATCCATAAGTTCCTAGAAGTATATTTTGATGATTGGACTGTATTTGGAATCGTTGACAAGCACATAGGAGACTTAATACTGATGTTAGATAAATGTAGGCAATACCAGATTTCTCTAAACTTAAAAAAATGTATATTTTGTACACCATTTGGTATCTTGTTGGGTCATATTGTGTGTAGACAAGGCTTGATGGTAGATCCCGTGAAGATCGCCATCATTGTAAATATTCCAGCACCCAACTCAGTCAAGCAACTGAGGACAGTACTTGGTCATACCGAGTACTACAGAAAGTTCATCAAGGGCTACGCAAAGATTAGAGCACCAATGGAGAAATTGCTAAAGAAAGATGTAAAATTCTTATGGAATGAGGAATGTCAGCAGAGTCTAGACACACTTAAGGAGAAGATGGTTATAGCACCCATCTTAGTATTTCCAGACTGGACTAAGCCATTTCATGTACATGTGGATGCGTCTGGCATCGCACTAGGGGTTGTTTTAACACAACTAGGAGAAGGAGATATTGACAATCCTATCGCATACTCCAGCAGAAAGCTATCGACAGCAGAAAAGAACTACACCACAACAGAAAGAGAAGGGTTAGCTATGGTGTACGTGCTGCAGAAGTTCAGGCACTATCTGTTGGGTGCCTCGTTTAAGATGTTCACTGACCATTCCACGTTAAAGTATCTGGAATGAGTTTACTAAGCAGCAAAAGAAGCAGTTGGTTGTTAAAGCAGCAGACTTCAACCTCATCGTAGGACACCTATACAAGTTAGGCCCGGATGAAGTCTTGCGCAGATGTGTGATGCCGCATGAAAAAGAGACTATCATCAGAGAGGCACATTCAGGAACCGCAGGAGGTCATTTCGCAGGAAATCCGACTGCGCAGAAAATCCTGGAGGCAGGATTATGGTGGCCTACGTTGCATAAAGACACCAAGGACTTTTGTAAATGCTGCGATATCTGCCAGAGGGTAGGAAAACCCTCGCGACGCGATGAAATGCCGCTACGACCGTAGGTCACACTGCACGCATTCGACAAATGGGCTATAGACTTTGTGGGTCCTATTAACCCACCAGGAAAACGAACTGGTGTGAGATATATCATCACTGGAACAGAGTACCTCACCAGATGGGTAGAGGCCAAAGCAGTAAAGAATTGTGATGCTGCTACAACCGCACAGTTCATTTTTGAGAACATCATCAGTAGATTTGGATGCCCAGTAATTTTGATGAGCGACCAAGGTACTCATTTCTTGAACAGCACTATTGAGGCCTTGACAGAAGAATTCCAGATTCAGCACCATAAAAGCACTCCCTACCACCCACAAGCTAATGGTACGGTGGAGGCCTTTAACAAGATTTTAGAAAATGCGCTTACTAAGATCTGCAACAGCCAAAGGAATGATTGGGACCTTAGAGTTAATGTTGTATTATGGGCGTATAGGACCACATGCAAGAAACTTACGGGACACACACCTTTCAACTTGGTGTATGGACAGGAGGCTGTTATGCCTATGGAGTATATTCTTCCCAGTTTAAGAATCGCTCAAATTACCAGGATGACTGATACAGACACAGTGGAGGAAAGGCTAGCACAGCTGCTTGCCTTAGAAGAAGATAGATTCATCGTCGGATTCCATCAGAAAGTGCAGAAGGCACGAGAAAAAGCTTGGCACGACAGACACATTAAGAGTAAGACTTTCCAGATCGGAGACCTAGTGCTCCTCTATGATGGCAAGATTATTAAGTTTCCAGGGAAGTTCAAAATGCATTGGCTGGGGCCATATCAGATACAACAAGTCATAGAGGGAGGTGTCGTTCAGCTCAGCCAGCTAAATGGGGAGCTTCTTCCCACATGGATTAATGGTAGTAGGCTTAAGCTCTATAGTGATAGCCACCCTGCCTCTCAGCCCTAGCTTAGCCAGTTTATGGTGGTGCAGATGTCCAGTGTAGTTGAAAGGAGGCATCGCACCGGGAACTAGTCTACACCGGCAGGTGTTTTCTAAGTATGAGGAATCGCATAAGGTCGGTTCATTTTGCGCAAGTCATCAGAAGAAGAAAAAAAAAAGGTATTGTTTTACGCAGGTGATGCAGAGTCGCATCGCGGCAGTGCGATGTTCCCCCGTGCCACGTATTCAGTTTTGCAACCAACAGAGGGCTAGTCAAGTCACCCTCTGACAAGTAGTTAATGAGGAAATGACTGGTATATCTTACCATAGATTTGGCAGCAATATAATCAATTTTTCCAGATTTGGCAAATCTTCAACGAGATCGGTGCCTGTACACACACGTTTCGAGGGAAATTCGATCAGATTTCCGCATTTATTAAGGATCGGATGGTGGGTGTGGTCTTGTCCAGGAATTTATTACGACCGACGGGTTCAGTCTAGATGACCGTTGCATCCAGGATTCTCGTATTGGGCATAAAAGTAGAAAGTATTCAATTGGGACGGTTACGTTTGCAGAAAAACCGAGAGCTATAGAGTAAGTTGTTAAGAATTCCCTGTGAAGAGCTAAGTTTGTTACAAAGTGTTGTGATTTTCAGAAGTTGCAGCCATTGTACGTCCACCATTTTACACAGAGTGGGTTCTGTCCAAGGATGAACCTTTAGAAGACATGCCAAGACGCTTTGACCCCGGTGGCCATAGGTCCGCTAGGACGACGCCGCCCAGGGTTGTGAAATTAGGTACATCACAGGTCAGATAGCCGCTAAGGATGAAGAGTCAAGCACCAGAAGTAGAAGTTGTCACCAAATTCTCTGCTAAGGAGAAGAAGAACGCTAAGCTGATCACTGAAGATAAGAATCCAGAGCAGAAGAATGATGAGAAGAAATCTCCCACCAGGAGGAAAGTGAAAAGGAGAAAAAGAAAGCAATGAGAGAAGGTCGTCGACCTATCTGATCAGCTAAGAGAAGCACAAGAGATTGCGGAGGAAACGAAATGAAAATCTGACGATCAGAGGCAGCATGAGTACCTGGAGCACCTCGAAGAGAAGAAAAGTGGAAGAGGACAGCAAACCCAGTAGATGGTAGAATTCCAGCATGCAGAAAAAGGCTTGTTCTCGGAACGGAATTCATGGTTTGTATCTCTTTCATATAGAGGGCCCCAGACTGAATGAAATGTTTGAGAAGGCTGGAAGATACAGATTTTCCTTGTGATAAAAGTTCTAACCCGGATAAAGAGGAAAGGATATCTGTGGAAGACCTTTCAAACACTAGAAGGTTCTTAAAACGTTTCAGGAGCGACGAGAACGAGACCATGAATAAGGGCAGGAAGGATAAGAGAGCCCAGCGAACCAAGTTACAGAAACTATAAGGAGCATGTCGAAGCAATGCAGAACGAAGTCCCAGGACTTCGAGACAAGTTTAATAAGGCTTCGCAGGAAGCCAAGGCAAAGCTTACAACAGGAGAAGCCCACTGGTAGTGGCTCGGGGACAAGCCACAAGTAAGTGTTAGGGGACTATTGGAGCAGGGTCCCGCAGCTACAAAAGAAGCTGCCAGTTTAGCGGATAGATAAGTTTTGGTGAAGAGAAGATAAGATAGAGCTATGACGCCGTAGCACGTTTCCAGCTACAGAGAAGAGCCAGAAACTATGACTTTTAAGATAGAGAATTCAAGGAAGATGACGGTACATGAGCGGCCGAGAAGAGAGAGCTCACCCACTGCATTGAAGGCAGCAGCGGAGACAGGAGGGCTCAGCAACCCTCATAAAGGAAAAGGAGCAATGAGGCTAAAGCATTGAAGACGAAGGACATAAAAGGGAAGCGATGCACAGTACCCATGATCAGCGCCGAGAAGCATGGAAGACTGCAGAGAGCTGTGGTGTGACGAAAAGAGGCTACCTTAAATACAGATATGGCTGACTGTCACTAATTAGGGTTTGGGTTACTGTTGGGACAGGCCCATAGTGTTGTAATGGCAAGACCTTCGGGCTACCTATAAAGGGATATATTTTGTATTGTAAAAGGTTGGCATTTTGGGCATTTTAGGCCATCCAGCTAGTCGGATAACATACAGTTAGCCATTGAGTCTATTAGCTCACAGTTATCTTGTATTGTAATAGAGTTGAGCTCTGGTTCTGTTATTAGCGGTAGCAATCTTACTATAACTAGTAGCTAGCTTAGAAAGCATGCATGTAATGATCCATAGGGATTGACAGAGAGGGAAGAGTATATTGTAGGAGAGAAATATAGAGAGGAAAAGAGATCTAAGAGAGAAGATCTTGAGCTGCATATGTGGTGCAGCAGAACTGTGTTTTACCTTCCCCTAAGCTATTACGAAAACACAGTTCTGTGGACGTAACTTCCATCCTGGAGGTGAACCACGTTAAAATCGAGTGTTATGTGATTGGATTATGTGTTATGTTTACTTGTGCATTTATCAGTTATTTCATGGACTTTGTTTACAGTTTAATGAATGAATGTGTTAAACAGTTTACAACAATATAGAAGGATAAACATAAGTTGAAGTCTCTGGCATGTTGTATCTGGGTTCATTTATGCTTTGCTCGAATAGTCACTAGTCGCAGTGTTAACAACCTGTCATATTGGGTCTTGCAAGTCGACGCGAACCACGCTAAGTGCGCTGAACCGTGGGAGTAGGATATCGTAGGGAGGAGATACCGTGTCGGCAGAGGAGCTGCGGTGCACGATACCATAGGTTAAGGGCTTAGCGCTGGGAGGAAGTTACGTGTCGCTTGGTGCGCGATGATGCGATAAGGCTGGAGTCATCGCGATTCAGTGAAAGTGCGTGATGCTGAAGGGGACCGCACGACAGTAGAAGGGATATCTCGCGGCTAGAAGAACTGCGAGACGAGGATATCGAGTGACGCGAGGAGAGGAGTCGTGCGACGCACAGAGAAAGAGACCTCGCAGCTAGAAGAGCTACAAGTCACAAGTAGGATCGCCACAGAACCTAGTCCAAGACGCTTGAGTCCTTGGACAACCCATTAGAATCACTTCGGGTGAGACTTCAGGCGGCTTCATGGTCTGTCGCCGAAAGGGCCAGTGAGCTAGGGGTGTTGTTGGTTGATTATAGTAAACCCGGGTCTGCCCATGATAGCCAATAGCAGTACTGGTTCCGCACCATCGATCTTCTTCGATCTATCGATGACTGTTGATGTGATTTTCAAGCTATCATTCTCTAATTTCTGCTTTCCTTTTCCACATGACTTCTTTCGCACCGTCGATTTCATGTAGCCTCTCTACTGACCATTGATCTTAGATCAAACACCTGCTTCTGCACATCCTTTTCTACAAATTCAATCCACGTCATTGACTTCTTGTACAATATTTCCCGATCGTCGACATTGGATCTCGGGTTTTCAATATCTTTTTAAACAACTTCCAAGCTTTCCGCTTTCTACACACTCCCTTCCGTTGTAGGATTTCTGCACTCCCCTTTTCTGCATGCAGAAATCGCAAGTTGGGAACCTCACTTCCCCGACTTTTGAACTTTAGCTTCGTGTACTTCCGCACTTCTGCACTTTCACAATTCCGCACTTTCAGCTTTCGCACTTCCGCACTTCAACACTCCTTCCACGCCATCGATTTGTTGTGTAGGTTCATTCTTGTCCAGTGGATCTGTTCATCAGATCACCCTTCAATACTTTGCATATTTTCTCTTGGCCATTGATTTCTTTTGCATATTCATTCCTATCCGTCAGATCTGTTCATCATATCATCTTTCAATACTTTACAGATTTGTTCCCGACCGTTGATTTCTTCTATGGATTCATTCCTGTCCGTCAGATCTTTCCATCACAATAATTTCATATTTTCTTTGGACTGTTGATCTCTTGTGTGGGTTCACTCCTGACCTTCAAATCTGTTCACAATGATTTTACATCTAGATTCTGTGTTAACTTACCTCCTATTTCAACTTTCAAAATGATTGATAACTGTTGGGTTTGGGTCCACGCATATCTACATGGACTCCAAATTTTATAGAGAATATTACATTAAAATTTCTCTCCCAACTATATCGTTAACTCACCTACTAGTTGAACGAGCAAAATCATTCACAAACATTGGATCTTGATCCAACCACATCAACAGCGGACTTCAAAATACTATAAAGCGGATTTACAAAAAATTCCACATCCAAACTCTTCTGTTAAACCGAATGTTAGTTGAATTAGTGGAATCGTTGATGACCGTCATATTTGGATCGACGGTGGACTCCAAATGTCATAGGGTGAATTACATTAAAATTCCGCAGACATGAAAAGTTTCTTCGACCACTGTTGTAAAGGAAAGTTTCCTATGGCTAGGGTTTAAGACGCCATCAATGTACTAGGGTTGAAATGTGGATGCAAATCATTCTGCAAGTAAATACAAGCAATATCATAGATTACAATGGTTCATACCTTAGCCAAATAAGGTTGATCCAAGTAGCCCTTCAATCCTCCTCTTGCTCCTCTTGCTCCTCTCGCTCCAAGAGACCTGCAAAATGAATTATACCTTCCTCAAACCAATATGACCACATATAAATTAATGATAATCAAAGAAACATGAAATAATAATCTGATTAACATCAAAATCTGATCATAAACAAAGATTCAATCACACATTGAACAATGATTTGGGAAGAAGAAGGACATCACATCTTTATTAATCTTGGTAACAAGTACAAGTATACCTTCTCTTCAAGTTTGACACCTCACGAAACCTTGATCTGGTTCTGCTGCTTCTCTTCTCCAAGGAACTCAGCCTCCAAGCTCGGCAACACAAGGAGAAAGCTTCTAGGGAAAAGGTGTGGGCAAAGAGAGCTCCAATTCCTCCAGCATAACAATGCAAAGATTCAAGTCTCCTCTCATGGACCTCCCTACCTCTATTTATTTGCTTTATGAAGAGTTAGGGTCGAAAACAAATTAGTTACAACTGAAGGAGTCGGTTGCATAACTACCCAAACTACACAAATTTCATTATTCGTATTTTTTTGACATTTTTAGGAGGCATACATAGGTTGTAGAAACAACAGTCACATACACAAGGAGGTATACGCAGGTTGCAATGCATAAAGTCACATATTTAAGGTGTACGTGACTATTATATATAGCAACTCGCGTACGTATGTGGGTTTCCTTAAGGAAAGTTGAGTACACATCAAAAACTCATTTTTAGGGTATTTCTGGGCATTTCCAGACTTTGGTGTCTTCTAGAAAGTTTTAGGTAACATAAATATATTTCCAATGGTGTAGATATGAGGTCAAACAGAGTTATAAAACTCAAGATATGGGTCCTCCAAGTTAGGTTTTTTTTAAGTGACATTCAATGACTTTCATGAAGTGTCGTCATGGAAGTGTCGACATGCAACAGAATCATGGGAAAGTGGTCATAGGAAGAAATGTGTCATTTTGAGCTATAACAAATGACCCCTAATGTATGAGGTTAGAGGGGAATATGATAGCCGAAATACATTATAATGGAAACAACTGAGTATGGAGAGAGCAGAGAATCCAAGATCAAAAGGCTCGAACAAAGGTACCTGAAAAAGAGATAAATGTCAGAAAAAAACTGATCTCTGGGACATACAAGTCCATATACAAAACATCGCCATAAAGATACAGGCGGATCCAACATATGTATAACTGATGAAACTATCATGGTCGCTCAATATGCAAAAAGGCGCCATATCAAATCTAAAGGAGTCATGGCCACAAATGAACAAGGTGGATCCATGCTCAACAATCGATCATAGCCACAAAAATACAAGGTGGATCTATGTCTCAAAAAAATGTCATATAAAGTGTAACAAGGTCTTGCACAACTAGGGTAATAGAAAAAAATGATGATGCTATTGTCGGCCCAAGGTATTTAATCCAAACCGCCCAAAAAGGTATGAATCCTAACCATGCGAATAAAGGAGTTGAAGTCGAACATGGAGGAAACTGTTTGATTACTGGTTAATAATGAGAACCGTTAAAAAATGTGAGGGAAACCACCATTAATGAAAATGTTCCCCAAGGTAACTAGTACATTCTAACAAGTGTGAATACAAGGACTTGAAGTCGAACACTTGAAGAATCCATCGAGTAGGAGACATTAAGGTATTCCCACTACCCAATAGCGAGGGAAATTGCCACCAATGACTGCAATCCCCAAGGTACTGTCATAAAACTCTAGATCTCATTCCCGAAGAAATATGTGTTGCAGTCGATAGGACGAGATCCGTCAGAAGGAAGGAATTAAGGCATCCTTCATCATCCAACACGAGATAAGTCAAAGACTAATTAGATCTAGAATTGGTACTGAATTTCATGACAAGAAACGCTGAAGACATGATGTAATGAACTGATACCAGGGAATGGATGACACAAAAGGTCAAGGCAACTGCAGAATGTCCAACAAAGTTTTAATCCTTGAATAGTGAGCACGACACAAAAGTGACTTAGGTAGATTTTGAT
The DNA here is from genome assembly GCA_001517045.1 of Pseudotsuga menziesii. NCBI lineage: Eukaryota > Viridiplantae > Streptophyta > Pinopsida > Pinales > Pinaceae > Pseudotsuga > Pseudotsuga menziesii. Next base: position 173,310 of record LPNX010694050.1, read on the forward strand.
ACAAAAGGGCCAACAACACAAATCTGCAATGTAGGAGACATTGATAGATTCCCCATATAATTGGAAAAGAGACCAAATGGAGGAGTAAGAAACCCTAAATTAGGATAAGGTCAAAATACTAGGACCCAACTGTTGATAGACTAAAAAATGGTGCTTTGTTCAAGGAAACAAGACTTGCTGCCATGATGTAAAAAACATGTGAATGAACTTCCCTTCCCCTCTTTCTTGTAAAGGTTTAACAAGTCCAAGAAAGCAAACTCAAGACCATCTTCATTTTTGGCAAGCTCAAAGAAAAGACAGAAGAATGCTTGATAAAGCACTGATTCGTGGATTTTACGATCCCTAACTAATACATGCTCGACGATTTTTTCATAGTTTAGAGAGTCTGAAAACTCCAAAGAAGACTCTAGGGGGGTGCTTTTCGTCCAATTTAGTCTCCTAAGGCTGGAAAAGTATAAAACAAACCATATAAGAACTCTCTTAGCTTCTGAAGAAGTAAGGTGCACCTTTTTCGTACTTAGTCAGGAAGGTCCAAAAAAGGTTAAATTACCACCTACCCAACGCTCCTTCAAAAGCAGCATATAGCCTGAGTTTTACGAGTGTGAAGGAAGGAAAAATCACTTAGAAAGATCCATTTGATTACGAGAAATGGGGCTTACAACTATAAACTCAATGCTTTGTTCTTTAGGGTTTAACGAGCATGACAAAAGACATAAAGTACACTCAGAATCTTTTTCATGTTTAGGTCCAGAGCACAAAAAAGAGAAAACTAAGCTCATATCGGATGTTCCTTTTCTATAAATTTAGTTCCTCAGGTCCAGAAAAGCGATAAACCTATGCCTGAGAATACTCTTCTTAATTCCGAAGAAAAGAGAGTGTTCCTTTCTCATACTATTCCACATGGTCAGAGAAAGCGATAACCTACCACCAATGTGGATTCCTGTTCACATATTCTTAACGAGCCTGAACAGACAAGTTTACTCGATAGTCAAGTCTATTTTGAGGAGTCAGACCTAGGCCTAAAGAAACTCAATATCTTTCCCTTGAAATTTTAACGAGTTCAGAAAAGTCAACTCGTAGCCTCCTTACTATTTTTAACGAGCTCGAAGGCGAGCAGAAAGAATTCTCTAAATGCGAGGAGACAAGTGTCATAGGTAGGCGAAACTAGTTCCAAGCGCAAGGAACAAACCTATGCATAATGCAAGGAACATGAGAAAGGTAAAGACACTCGGGAAACGTCTCCTCAAGGTAAAAGGTGTCAAGTTGCAAAGTCAAAATGATACAAGGCTAAGCAATGATGAGAACAAAGATGAGGGCTTATACAATGAGCTAAAAGCGTGGAAGCTGCCATCAGGCTCAAAAGCGCGAGCAGGATACATGCAAATGCAATTACAAGTTGAACAATAAGGCGAGGCCAGTAAAAAATTGTGAATCCAACTACAAATCCTATCTCCAAGAAACAACAACATCACAATCACATTCAAAAGAAAAGATCCGATGCAGGTCACTTTGGCAAAAACACATGTGGCTTTGCTATCTTCTACAAACGCTAAAGCCAAGGCATAATCGGCCAAAGAAGATTCTATAGCACCAAGGCTCGAGGGTTTATAATAAGTAAGATCAACCTCAAAAGGAGAGCAAAAATAAACAAGGGATATAGAGTCTATAGGAACATGTTAGAATAATCAACCCATAGTTAGCTACCTTAGACATTAATTAATCCATTTTTTGTCTTATTTGCCTAGTTTCCATATTCCACCTTATGCAAGTTGTCCTCCACATGTCCAAAGTGGTCAAAATTGCTAAAATTGAGTCATGGAGTGCTTGGGAAACCACTTGGAATCAAATCTACTTTATTCCTGGCCTTCCTAGCGCATGTCTGCTTTTTCTACTTTATTGCTTGCTTTTGCTGAGTTTTAAGGCAATTGGGAAAGTTTGACTAGGTGAAGTTAACTTGTTTTTTGTCCTCATATTCCTCCACTCCTTTATCCTAAGAAAAGCATGTATGAGTTTTCCTTCCATCATCTATTAACTTTCCTAATTGATTTTTCCAATTTGTGAGCTCCTAGATAGATTTGGAAACTGCTTTATGCACCTATGGGGGATTTGCTTAGATTTAGTAAGCCTGCTTTTGACCAAATTCGAATGGAATCCTTATGCATTCGAATCTCTCATGTAATTATTTATTGTGGAAGCCTATGAATTCACAGGGTTATCTATTGTACACTTATTCAATACAGATTAGTGTTCAGCTCCATATTCAGTCTCCTTTGTGTGTAATTTGCATGTGTAATTGGCAATTTTTGTGAGTGTAATTGTTCTAAAACCTGGGTTCAATTTCCACATGGTATCAAATCCTTTGTAGATCAATTTCTCTCCTTCCAATTTGTTATTGCAGGTTCGACATCATTGACTGGGAGCATTCTGCTGACTGAAGGGACAATTTCTGAGCTATGGATCAATCTCAGAAGATCATCTTGACTCCATTTAACTTATTTGAATGGAAAGCAGAGATGGAGATACTGTTGAGAGAAAAAGGCCTCTACAGAGTGACTATGGAAACAGAATCAGAGCCCAATGCAGCTGCAGAGAAAATTAAATGGCACAACAAGAGGGATGAGGCCTATGGTCTCCTGTGTCTCAGCATATCCAGAGACCTCCTTTTCCATATTGATGGATTAACATCACCAAATGAAGTATGGGAGAAGCTTGTTGAGATTTTTGGTAAGATAGATGAGATGAGGGTACATCAAATTGAAAATGAATTGATCTCCCTGAGTCCCAATAGCTTTGAATCCTTACAACTCTATTTTTCCAAGTTCAAAGCCCTTGTTTTGCAGCTAAAACAGTGTGGTATCGAAAAGAAGGAGGAGCAACTGGTTTTGTCCATACTCTCAAAGCTTGGCCCTGACTATTTAGTGTTTGTCTTGACCTTCCATGCCACAAAGTTGACAGCTCGAGCCTGGAAAATGCCTAACCTTGCAGATTTCATGGAATCTCTCACACAAGAACAAGATAAATTGGTGATGATGGGCACCATCAAACCTTCCAAAGACCAAGCTTTGGTTGTTGGATATTCAAGGGTGGATTCAAAAGGCAAGAAGAAAGCTAAGAAGCCACCTGAGCAAAAGAGAGACAAGAACAAGTCTCCAGAGGAGCCCCAAAGCTCCAAGAAGAACCCCCAAAAGAAGAAGAACAAAGAAGAAATGAGCAAGTGTGCATACTGTAGTAAGGGCAACATCCTGAAAGCTCCTGCATGAAGAAGCAAATTGACATGCTGACCCAACTCCTAGAGAAGAATGGCATCTCCATTCCTGACAGCTCAAAGAAGAGGGAAGGAGGATCAAATTTAGAAGATAGAGAGAGAGTTCATGCATTGGTTGCTGGCACATCAAGCTCACCTAGTTTCATCATTGATTCTGGAGCTTCAAGACATATGGTTTAGACCAAGGAGGCATTCACCTCACTTGACATGTCTAAAGCTCCACCAATAGTATTGGGAGATGATTCTCTCACTGAAAGTTTGGGCAAAGGGAGGATTGATCTTGACCATGGTAAGTTCAGCAATGTATTGTATGTTCCAGGTCTTGCCTCTAACCTCTTATCAGTGTATCAGATGACCCACATAGGGTCTCCAAAGAAGGTCATATTCTCCCCTGATGAAGTTGAGATCACAGAGATCTCAAGTGATAAAGTCATTGCAAAAGGAGTTGCAAATCACACTTCAAAGGTATACATGTTCTCACACTTCCTACCCTACTCAAACCCCTCTGCCCTTCTGATTCATGCTAATGAGGCAACCAAGATTTGGCATGAAATATTTGGCCACCTTAATTACAAGTATCTTTCTGATCTTAGTGAAAAATAAATGGTCATAGGGTTACCAAAGATTAAGTTTTCCAAAGGAGTCTGTCAAGGTTGCATCTTAGGAAAACACCCAGGGCATAAATTTGAGAAAGCTAGTCATGAGAGAACCTCTGCACCTCTTGAGTTGATCCATAGTGATGTTTCTAGCCCATTTCCTCATATGTCAATGAGTCAGGAAAAATATTCATTGACATTCATAGATGACTTTTCCAGGTATTGTTGGGTTTACTTCCTGAAACACAAGTCTGAAGTTTTTGGCCTCTTCAAAGTCTTTAAGGATTTGGTTGAAAACCAGTATGGGAGGAAAATCAAGGTCCTCAGATATGACAATGGTGGTGAGTATGTCAAGTCTGATTTCATTCAATATTGTGCAGATGCAGGTATTCAAATGTAGCATTCTATCCCTTACACACCACAACAAAATGGTGTTACTGAGAGGAAGAACAGATCGCTGAAAGAGATGGCAACCTGAATGATGGAGGCTAAGACTTTGCCACCAAAGTTTAGGGCCAAAGCTATAAACCGTGTAGCCTATATCTAGAATAGGGTGCCTCATAAACAGCTTGATGGTATGACTCCTTTCGAATCATGGAGTGGGCACAAGCCAGATGTGACCCATTTCAGGATTTTTGGCTCAAGGGCTTGGGCTAGAATTCCAACAGAAAAGAGGAAGGATTTGCAGCCCCAAAGCCAAGAGTGTCTATTTGTTGGGTACTATGAAGATTCAAAAGGGTACAAGCTGATCAATTTGAGCACAAACAAAGCCTTCATTGAAAGGAGTGTTCAGTTCCAAGAAGAGCCTTTAGCAGCAGTGGAAGTTGGAGAATCCTCTTCACCACTAGAACCATTGAATGTAAGTGAAGAGATAGTTGAGTTTGATGATTCTGATATGTATTATAATTATGATTTAATTGCAGATCCTAACATTCCTACAAGACCAAAATGGGCAACAAATACCATTCATGCAGCTGGAGAATTAGCTGGAAATCCTAATGATCCTAGGAGGACTAGATCTCAGTTTGAGAGTGCTCTGTGCATGAAATACCCCTTGTTTACAGAGAAATGCTATCTGATGGTTGAATCAGACCCATAGACATATGAATATGCAACACATGATCCAATATGGCAAACAACCATGAAAGAAGAGTTCAGCTCACTCCAGAAGAACAACACTTGGGATCTGGTTGATCTTCCCCCAGGGAGGAAGCTAGTTCAATGTAAGTGGGTTTACAAAACCAAATTTGCTGCTGATGGTTCACCTTTGAAATATAAGGCAATATTGGTATCCAAGGGCTACTCACAGGTACATGGAATAGACTACAATGAGACCTTTGCACCCATGGCAAAGATGGACTCCATCAGGCTAGCTTTAGCCATTGCAGCTTCGAAGCAGTGGGAGGTACATCACATGGATGTGAAGTGTGTTTTCCTGAATGGAGATCTCATTGAAGATATTTACATGCATCAGCCTCAAGGATTTGCTACTAATCCATCTCTTGTGTGCAGGCTAAAGAAATCATTGTATGGGCTTAAGCAAGCCCCCAGGGCTTGGTATGCCAAGATTGATAGCTTTCTGCTATCATTGAATTTTGTTCGATGAAATTCAGATCCTAATGTCTATTTGAAGCTGATTCATGGTTCATTAATGATTATTGTCTTGTATGTTGATGACCTTCTCATTACAGGAAGCTCAAAGGATGAAATTGCCT
>LPNX010694050.1:178967-195204 GCA_001517045.1 Pseudotsuga menziesii
GGAACCATGCATTCTCTATGACTGATTTGGGGTTATTGAGCCAATTCTTGGGGCTCGAGATTGCTCAAACCAAACATGGAATCAAAGTACATCAGTCCAAGTATGCCTTGGATTTTCTGAACAAGTTCAACATGAAGGATTGCAAACCAAGCAAGACTCCCTTCCTTTCAGGAGTTAAGCTTGAAGAAGCCGATTCTTCACCTATGGTAAACAATACACTGTATAGGCAACTGATTGGGTGTTTGCTATACCTTACACATACTCGACCTGATATTTATTATGCAGTAAGTGTGGCTTCAAGATACATGGATCAGCCTCATGAGATCCATTGGAGGGCAGCCAAAAGGATCCTTAACTTTGTTCAGGGAACAAGGACTCATGGGATCTTCTACAAAGATAAATCTGATCTTGATTTGCTTGGGTTTACTGACAGTGATTGGGAAGGTGACAACATAGATCAAAATTCAACATTAGGATATGTGTTCATGCTTGTTGAATTACCAATCAGCTGGTCAAGCAAGAAACAGAGTGCCATTGCACTCTCATCTACAGAAGCAGAGTACAGAGGAGTTGTAAATGCAACAACTCAATGTTTATGGTTGCAGGGGTTACTTGGTGAGTATGGCTTCGAATCAAAATACTCAACTACTATCTATTATGATAATAAAAGTACCATTCAAATATTTAATGATCCAGTTCAGAGATAGAGAACCAAACACATTGAGATCCATATGCACTACATCAGACAGCTTGTGCATGACGACACCATTCACCTACTCTTCTGTTCATCTTCAGAACAAGTAGCATATATATTCACCAAAGTTTTTTGTGAGAAGACATTCAGCAATCTCAAATCACTGCTGGGGATTGCTAATCATGCTATGACGCATGAGTGATGACAAGATTTCCAAATTTTGTTTTACTGTCCATGTTTAAGGGAGGATTTTTCCCACTGGGTTTTTGCCTTTTTCCTTGGTTAAATGGACATGCAGTATGTAAAGGGTGACTAAGACTTGTTGCTAGGCCCTATAATTTTCTGATATTTTACTCATAAGTAAGGCTTAAGGGGGGGTGTTAGAATAATAAACCCATAGTTAGCTACCTTAGACATTAATTAATCCATTTTTTGTCTTATTTGCCTAGTTTCCATATTCCACCTTATGTAAGTTGTCCTCCACATGTCCAAAGTGGTCAAACTTGCTAAAATTGAGTCATGGAGTGCTTGGGAAACCACTTGGAATCAAATCTACTTTATTCCTGGCCTTCCTAGCGCATGTCTACTTTTTCTGCTTTATTGCCTGCTTTTGCTGAGTTTTAAGGCAATTGGGAAAGTTTGACTAGGTGAAGTTAACTTGTTTTTTGTCCACATCATCCTCCACTCTTTTCTCCTAAGAAAAGAATGTATGAGTTGTATTTCCATCATCTATTATCTTACCTAATTGATTTTTCCAATTCATGAACTCCTAGACAGATTTGGAAACTGTTTTATGCACCTATGGGGGATTTGCTTAGATTTAGTAATCCTGCTTTTGACCAAATTCGAATGGAATCTTTATGCATTCGAATAGCTCATGTAATTATTTATTATGGAAACCTATGACTTCACAGGGTTGTCTATTGTACACTTATTCAATACAAATTAGTGTTCAACTCCATATTCAGTCTCCTTTGTGTGTAATTTGCATGTGTAATTCACAATTTTTGTGAGTGTAATTGTTCTAACACCTGGGTTCAATTTCCACAGAACAAAATCAGTATCATAGGAGTTGAAAAATTCATAAGAGAAATCGAGCTCATTAGGATCACTGACTTTCTTTTCAAAGGAAGAGTCAAAAGACTTAATAAGACCAACATAAGAAGAAAGGTCAGGCTAACTAGGCAAATCAGGGTTAGACTTAGTTACAACTGAACCAACATCCAATAGAATGTTAGATTGTATCAAAGACTCTAGGAAGACTTCATCTAAAGGAAGGAGATCATCCGAGATAGGACACATGTCTAAACATTTGAATGGATTGACAGAGTGGATATTAGGCCCCACAGTTTGTATAGGATGACTCACCTAGTCAACTACTGGGACCAAGTACCAAGAAGGTAAGCATGAAAACAGAGGCTGCTTCTCAGTAGCAATTGAACGCAAAGGACATAAGGCCACATAGCTCACCTGTGGCGGGGTAGTATCTATAGAAACACTGGGAATCAATAAAGGAAAGACCTGGTCTCTAGTCGGGTCAGAAGATGGATCAAGAAAATCCAACTGATCGATAGTGACAATTTCTTCGCCATGATTAAAGTACATCACATGAAATAATGCTGACACCACAGTTTGCATGGCATAAATATAATCACTTCCAAGGAGCATATTGAAGTCCAAGGGGCCTTCTATCACCATGAAGTCAACTAAAACGGTCTTCCCACCCAAAGTAACAGGTGTTTGAGCAAGAATTCCCAAGGCTATACAAGTTCTTCTATCAAACGCCAGCAACTAACTAGCAGTCGACACAAGGTTGGGAGATCCCATGCCTCGCCTAACTGAGGCTCCTTCAATAACAATACAATGAGAAATAGTGTATGATTCAGCTTTGACCTTTATCTGGAAAGGTGCATCAGAAGGAAGGCGTAGCTCAACTAGGCTATCCCAATCAAAGGAAGCAATTCGAGAGCTTGGTGGGGGTTGATCTGAAGCAAGTTTAGTGCCCCCTTGTTCAGTAAGTTCTGAACTGGCAGTGAAGAAAATGTGACTAGCAGACACTTCACTCTCCAAAGGAAGAGTGGGATTGATCAACAATGGAATCAATTCAACCACTTCATGAAAGTCACTCTCTGAAGGGAGAGTGGGATTGACCAAAGGTGACATTGGTTCAATCACATCAGGATCACTCTCCGAAAGAAGAGTGGGATCAACCAAATATGAGATTGGTTCGACCACTTGATCAACCAAAGGTTGAGTAGGTTGTTGAGAAACTATAGGTTGTTCAGGAGAAGGAAATTCTTGAGTCTCGGACCACACTCTTCGCACCTTTTTGATAGCAGGGCACTAGTGAGTAAGATGATATCCCTCGCATAGCTTACAAGGGAACTTAAGTTTGCACTTCGAATGACCAATTTTCTCAATGGTTTCAACATGACCAGTAGTGGATGATTGTTTGCTCTCAACATGATCTATAGAGGGTGAGAGTTTTCCCCTAGGATTACCACTAGAGGCTAGGTGACTGGGTCCAACCTGACTAAGAGAGGTTGGTTGTTGAAAAAATTCAGGATGTTCAAAAATGGGATGACCATGAAACCAAACTCTTCGCACCTCTGCGATAGAAGGGAATTTATAAGTATGGTGGTCTCCCTCACAAAGCTTACAAGGAAACTTGGGCTTGTGTTTTGAACAGGTAGTCTTTTCAACAATGTCAACATGACTCGTAGTGGCTGACAGAATGTCTCCAACATGAACCACAGAGGCTGAGAGACTGCCCCAGCATAACTCGCAGAGGGTGAAAGACTAGGTCCAACATGACCTGCAGAGGTTGGATGGGCACCATCAACATGAACAATAGAGGCTGAATGGTTAGGGTCAATATTATTTGCAGCAGTTGAGTGTGTGCCCCCAGAATGAACTTCAGAGGCTGGGTGGATGGATCCAACATGACTTGCAGAGGTTGGATGGGGAGGTTCAACTTGAACATCAGAGGTTGAACGGGTGCCCTTAGCATGAACTACAGAGGCTAAGTGACTGGATCCGACATTACCTGGAAATGTTGGAAGGATCCCACCAGCATGATCTACAGAGGCTGGATGGTGAAGATCAACTTGACTTGCATAGGTTGAGTGCTTAGATCCAACATGACCTGTAGAGGTTAGATAGGTGCCCCCGGCATGAACTACAGAGGCTGGGTGGTGAGGTTCAACTTAAATTGCAGAGGTTGAATGGGTACCCCCTTACTTATGTGCCTTCTTCCTATTCCTCCTTCTTTTACTCCTTTTACACTGTCGGTTACTAGTATCAGTACTTTCACCGCATGAGGTAGAAGGAGGAGGAGGATCAACTACAAGTGAAGGGGAAGCAGTGTTTTGATGCCCTTTATATAAGGAGCTTACTTGAGAAGCACCAGGAGCATTCAGGACAGTTGGAGTGAAAAAAAACCACACCGGTATCCCTAGGGTGAATCCAGGTAGATTCAGGGTGGCCATCAAGGGAACACCAACATTCCCCGTGAGAGGAATAGTACAAGAAGTTCCCAGCATGGGGATCTCTTGGTTGGTGTTCAAAGGGGTGTTAGAAATAGTTTCAAACAAGGAGACAAAGTTTGAGGTCAATAGGAAACCAAAAGTACTAAGCACACACCTGAAGGCAGATTAAGTACATACAGACCACACAGCACTCACTAAAAAATTCCTAAAGCCAAACAGACAAACATGTATAAGATACGCTTACCAAAAGAAATTTGATAAACAGTTACTTGGCATCCCTGTAGATGTTCTTAGGTACAAGCGGAGGAATCACCCACCGCCCTCCTACACCTTCTACCGGGGTTACCTTCCAAGCTCGTCCAAGGTCAACCAGAAATAGCCTTCCGGTGTACCTGTGTATGAACCCTAGATGTCAAAGAGACTAAAGGCTACCTTAACTATATTGATAGTTTGGGGGGACAGTCGCAATCCTGGTTTGTATGCATGGGCAGGGTAGCAAAGCTTGAAACTCTGTCTAAGACAGAATCCCCAGATGCACAAAAACCTTGGTCTACACTTTGACAAGGAATTAGAGGGTTATCTCCTCAGTCCAAGTCTCCACATGGCCTCGTGCTTAACTCCCATTTGAGAGGAGCTTCCCAGATACAATCAACATAGAAAAGGGTTTACCTAGTGATTGGCCAACTACGTCTGAAATTTTATACTTGTGGAGAGTTAAAACTCCCTAATCCACAAGTATAGCCTGAGCTAGTTGGTGTATGAGTTTATAAAATAAAACTTACTAATAATTTTTAAATTATATCGTTTATTTTAAGGGTTGTTTTTAGTCAGAGGGTAAATGGCGTGAAACTTATGTGGTATTTTGACTCAAAGTTGAAAGAAAATGACTAAGCAAAGAGAAATGAAATGCAAAAAGCAAAAACTATTCTCTTTATTTTTTCAAATAGAAAACTTGAAAGCCACAAAAGAACAATTATTTTTATTTTTTTCAAAAACAATGATATGCCATGCAATCTAGACTAAAAAACTAATCTACATGCATAGAAATCAAACATGTGTTTTTTCTTTTTCTTTTATAAATGCAAAAGAAAAACTACCTACAAACTAAAAGCATGCAGATGATAAGAATAAAGCAAAAGGAACTCTGCTATACAACCACCAAACAAACTCTAGAATGCCCTAAAGTCAGTATAAACCCTACTTGGAAGGAAAGCTTGCATAAGAGACAAGTCAACTACTTTGGCATGGTGAAGTTAACCAACAAAACAAGAAGGAAACCAACACCAACAAGCTTCTGAACTCAGACAAACATCACTAACAGAGGCTAACCAGAAACATAAGCCAATAATCATACCAAGCAAAGGAGGTGGGGGGAAAGAGCAAAGAACAAACCCTAATGCTATAAAAAGGCTTACCACATAGATAAAGAACAACCAAAAGGGATGACAATAACTCCCTGGAGTCATGCACCTGCAGAGGACACCAAAAGACCTACCAAACAGCCCACAACAATAGAAAAACCACAAAAATGAGGAAAAAAACATTGTTTAAAGGGGCATACGCGAGTTTCACTACTAAGAGGTCACGTGTCATACAAGGGTTGACAATACAAAAAGTCATGTGTACAAGCACATGCGGGTTGTACCACTGACAAGTCACATATCATATGTGGGTTGACAGTATAGAAAGTCGCATGTACCTAACTAGACATTCGACTGTTCAGTTTGTAACTTGCGTATGGGTGGAAAAAATCCCAAAAAATGTCAAAAAATGCCTTAAGAAGGTAGGGGTAGTATGCTATTAGAATTATAAAGTGTTCCTAAGTGGCAAGAAGGACCTAAAACAATGCAAAAGACTAAAAGAAAGAAAGAGAAACCCCAAACAGACAAGGCTCTCCCCAGTGAAGTCGTCAGTTCTGTTGTAAAGGAAAGTATCCTATGGATAGGGTTTAAGAGGCCATCAACATACTGGGGTTGAAAGGTGGATGCAAATGGTTCTGCAAGTAAATACAAGCAAGTTTCAAAGATTAGAATGGTTCGTACCTTAGCCAAACGAAGGTTGATCCAAGTAGCCCTTCAATCCTCTTCTTGCTCCTCTTGCTCCAAGAGACCTTCTCTTCAAGTTTGGCACCTCATGAAACCTTGATCTGGTTCTGCTGCTTCTCTTCTCCAAGGAACTCAGCCTCCAAGCTCCGCAACACAAGGGGATGATCACCAAGGAAAAGGTGTGGGCAAAGAGAGTCCCAATTCCTCCAGCATAATGATGCAAAGATTAAAGTCCCCTCTCATGGACCTCCCTACCTCTATTTATTTGCTTTATGAAGAGTTAGGGTCGAAGACAATGTAGTTACAACTGAAGGAGTCAGTTGCATAACTACCCAAACTACCCAAATTTCAAAATTCATATTTTCTTTTACATTTTCAGGAGGCGTATGTGGGTTGCAGAAATAACAGTCGCATACATGAGGAGGTATACGCGGGTTGAAATGCAGAAATTCACGTATTTAAGGTGTACATGACTATTATATATAGCAACTCGCGTACGTACGCGGGTTTCCTTATGAAAATTCACGTACACATCAAGAACTCATTTTTAGGGTATTTTTGGGCATTTTTAGACTTTAGTGTCTTCTAGAAAGTTTTAGCTAATAGAAATATCTTTTCAATGGTGTAGATATGAGGTCAAACAGAATTACAGAACTCAAGATATGGGTCCTCCAAGTTAGATTTTTTTTCAGTGACTTTTAGTGACTTTCATGAAGTGTCGTCATGGAAGTGTCGACATGTGACAGAATCATGGGAAAGTGGTCACAGGTAGAGATGTGTCATTTTGAGCTATAACAACCGCGCTAGTTTATTTAGTGAAATTTCTTACAGCCTTTGATTTGATTCCATGATCAACCTCATCTATTGATCATGATAATCTTGGCTATTAGTTACTAATGTCGCAACACAACACCTTTTGTATCTTCCTTGCTAGTTCTCCCAGCGAAATTGCTATCAACCGTTGATCTGCTTCCATGATCAACCTCGTCCGTTGACCATGATCGCCTTCTATCAGTTGATCTTTGCACATGCCATGGATTCTTTTGAGTGCTTTGCTCATCTGGATCATAGGCTTGGAACTATGTTTCCATCAATGACAACCAAATCGCACTCTGAACTATTTCCACATGACCGCAAAACCTCCAACAATCTACCCCTTTGGCATTGATGGAAACCTTCAAAATTATGGATGTGTGTTGTACTTGGAATCACCAATATGTTTATCATCTACAACAAACAACGTCTTCCCCTTTGACATGAATGTCAAAGAATACTTTATATCACAACTCCCCTATCAAAGTGAACAAGTTATTTGGAATAAGCTATGACAACCAACATATAGGATTCAAATTATCTTCAAGGACATCATAAAAGAAAAAGACTTTATCATGTATTCCTCATTATTTTCTTCAAGCATATATATTGTTTAGTATTATTTCAAACCCACACACATCCTCAAGTCCATCATCAAGCGGTGTTATGGACAATCAACAAAAAAAGTGTCCAAGTGCCATCAAACACCATGTTTGTGGGTACCAAGTCTTTACCATGTCCTAGGACCATCTCCAAGAGTCCATGATCTCAAATGACCACAGAATGGGTCATTTGGCCATGTCCCATGTTTCAATACCCACATCATGTTATTATTCCCATATTCTTCATGTCATCACTTCAACCTTTGTCATTAATGTGATGTCATCAATTCTGCTTCACCAAATTTTTCTTCAATCTGTCACAGTCAAGTCATCTTCCTGCCCCATGGTCATCATCAATCTACTACTCTAGAAGAACATAAATCACCACATCCAAAATTCCTCAATTATACGTAGATATGATATTTGTTTTCTTCATCTTTTCAACAAGTGGATGTGTCTTCAAAAGCCTTCACAAGATTTGGCATTCAAGATTCTTGTCAACATACTTGATTCCTAAACTTTTGAGTGGAACAAGTGAAATCATATGTCCTCACTATGATTGCAAAAATCATACTTTCTCCCAATAGTTTCAGAGGTCTGATCCTTTTCATCTAATTCTTCAGTTTATTTCCTCCATCACGTGACTATCATCTTCAATTTGTGTTTACACACAGGTCTGGTATATACTTTGGTTTCCTTGTAAATTTTCAACAAATCTTTTCATGACAGTACTGCCAGCTGCGCTTAAGGAAAGAATCAATTATTTAGTAAATTCATAAAAGGCATGCATGCATCAAAATCATCCCTTCACTTTATTTTCTTCGGTTAGAGAGATTTCATGAGATCACAGAAAATTACTCTTTCTCTCCCTATCAATCAACACTCTTATTCTGGGTTCCTTTGTCTTGTTTGCTTCTATCAAGTGCATCATCTGATCTGAATCTTGGTTCAATGATTTGAACCTCCATACAATGTCTTCATACAAGCTTTTTGCATCCTTTGTTGTTGTGGAAATGACTTCTACACTTATTCGGGTTGTATAAGGTCCATTTTCATCATTGTCATCAATATGTTGTTTTTGCACTCAAGGAACTTCTCAAGTCTTTAATTGAATTCTTCATAAATGTGCATCATCGAACATGGTCCTCATGCTCAATGATTTATCCAGATACAAAGATATATCTACAAATTTAAAAGGAAAGTTTTTTCCCACTCTACAATGCTACTGGACTTATTATATATATCAAGTTCACCTCAGTCACATTTCAGTTGTTATTAACCACAATTGTGTCTTGTTCCTAAGTCTTCTTTCTCCAATCATCATACTCTTCAGATCTGAGATTAGATTTTCTTTATATCAAAATCCTTTACAAACTGCATACACACGTTTTCAGACTTCATCCTTCTTCTATTCTTGTTGCTACATAGATTCACTTCTTCTCTCAAACTTCATCCATGTTTTCCTTCCTTCCTTCTGTCAATGTTTGCAATATGATCCTAGGACCTATTATTTTACTTGGAGTAGTCATCCATTTTCCTTGAATCCATCCTCCACTTTCATGGTCTCAGGATGTATCAAGGTCTTTGAAAGACCTTAAAAATGGCTTGCCATTTGGCAGCAATATTCCTTGCATTGATTTACATTCAATGAAACATTCTTTTTCATCCATCCTCGAGAATGTCTTTGGCTATGATCATTTGTCCTTTGGTCTTCAAATATTTTTGAATTATTCTTATTCCAGGATTCATCTACTTTCCTTGTTGATGGATATGAAATACTCCTCATGGATTGTCTTCTTTGACTTGCACATGCTTGGGCTTTATGACCAAAGCCACCACAGGTGAAGCAGCTTAATGTGTGACAGTTAGCAGCAAAATGTCCAATTTGGTCAGATGTACAACATCTAATTGTGTTACTTTGAATTCCAACACTTCTTCTTCATTAGAGTGTGCAGTCCATATCCTTGTGGCCAAAACCACTACATTCATAGAAATAACCATTAAAATTATTTTCATACCTAGAATTAAAAGGTCCCTTTTGTAACATAGGCATTTTTGCTGATTGTGTCCTTCTTGTTCCTTGTTGATCATGCCACTTTTCTCTACTGCCTTTATGACTTCTATATTTCTCTTCAATTTTTCTTTGAGATGGCTAGGGACTTTCCCATTCTTGTGACTTGTCAAATCCTATTCCAGTCTTGTCATGTGGAGATCTCTGATGGATGAGAATGTGATCCAAGATCATAGAACCTTTTCCAAACTCTAACTTAGTTATTAATTCATCATTTTCCTTGACCAAACTTCTTAAAGAAAGAGTTTCATGTTCTTGTCTTTGGAAGATTTCAACTTTCATACTGAGTTTCCTCTTAGATCTTCTTCAATATTGTTTTCAATTTGTCTTATCAAGCCTTGAAATTCCTCTTGTTTTTTTTTTTTTAGTTAATCCTTTAGAGAATGGTTTTCTATTCTAAGTTCTGAGAGTTCTTTCTTATTTTGTTCAAGACTTCCTTCATATTTAACTACTCGAGTTTGACACATGCTTAATCTTGATATTTCTTCTTTCAAGGAATCAATTTCATCTTTTTGAGTATTACATACCTTTTCTTTGTCATGTAATTGTCTTGACATGGATTCTTCAAGTAGTTGTGCTGCTTTTCTTTCTTGACAGTTTTCTTCAGCTTGTTTTTTTATCATCTTTCTTAATTCATTGGTCTCTTCTAGTGCAACTATAAGTTCTGCCTCATAATTCACAATACCTTCATTGACTTCTTCAACCATATGAGAGAAATCATCACATTCTGAGTTATTGCAGACATAGTGTTTAGGAGAGCCTTTACCTTCATGGTTTATTGAGTTCATCAAGATTGTAATGTTTTTAGTTTCTTGTACTTCGGCTGAATATAGATCCTATAGTTTGTTCCAAAGTTCTTTAGCTGAGACACATTGTCCTACCCTTCCTTTGACGTGATCGAGTAATCTATCTAGTATAATTTCCTTGGATTTTGAGTTGTAACTTCTAGCTTCTTTCTGAGTTGTCTATTTCACTTTATTTGGAGGGACATAACCATTTACAATTAAACTCCATAAATCATACCCAGCTGATTGCAAGTACCACTTCATCTTTACACTCCATATTGCATATACATTCTCATCAAAGAGAGGTGCTCCATTTTCTGAATAGCCCATGTGTCTAAGGATCTCCTTCAAGCTAGTTAGTCTTGTGATGAAAACCAGGCTCTGATACCAATTGTTAAACACAATGACACACTAAGAGGGGGGCTGAATTGATGCGTTATAAAAATTAAACTATTTTCAACATTTGAAGTATTATTACTTATTACATATTTTCTGTTATAATAATGAAACAAGTATAATAGAAGGAATCATGATAATCAATCACATACATATGATAGAGACAATAACATTTTCATTTTTATTTAAGCAGCTACTCAAATGAGGCTGCAACCTCTGTTTACAAATGCCTTCTTGTAGAGAGATCTAGGTGGACTCCAAATGCTATAGAGCATATTACATTAAAAAACTTCTCCCAACCAGATCGTTAACTCACCTACTAGTTGAACGAGCGGAATCATTCACAAACATTGGATCTTGATCCAACCACATCAATGACGGACTTCAAAATACTATAAAGAGGATTTACACAAAATTCTGCATCCAACCTCTTCTGTTAAACTGCATGCTAGTTGAATCAGCGGAATCGATGATGACCATCAGATCTGGATAGACAGTGGACTCCAAATGTCATAGGGAGAATTACATTAAAATTCCGTGTACACAAGAAGTTTCTTCAACCGCGCTAGTTCATTCAGCGAAATCGCTGACAGCCGTTGATCTGCTTCCACGATCAACCTCGTTTGTTGATCATGAACTTCTTGGCGATTAGTTACCGATGTCGCAAATCAACACTTTTGTTTATCTTCCTTGCTAGTTCTCCCAGCGAAATCATTATCAACCATTGATCTGCTTCCACGATCAACCTCGTTTGTTGATCGTGATCTCCTTTTGTTCGTTGATCTTTGCACACGCCATGGATTCTTCTAAATGCTCTGCTCATCTGGATCATATCCTTGGAACTATGTTGCCATCAATGACAACCAAATCACACTCTGATATGTTTCCGCATGACCGCAAAAACTCCAACAATAAAACTTGCGAGTCCTGGTAAGTTGACTTAATATATTAAAATATAGGAACATGTGTTTCTTCAAAGGAAATCATAAGTTCATATCCAAAGGGAGTAAGAAAAGTATATACACATCCATAGACTTTAGCATTAAAATTATCCAGCAAAGAGGTTCCCTTGTTCCACAAACAAAAAAATACACAAAATTAAATTATTATATTTATTATTATAAAAAAAACATAATGAATATAATTCTTTTTTGATGTAAAAAATTTAACAAATAAATCACACCCTAGCAAACAAAGTGACAAAACTTATAATAGAGAACATATTTCACAACATTCTAATAACTATTTTGAAATTGTTTGGATTATTGCTAAAGTCATCTTATTATACCTGCCTCTCAGCAGTATATTGTAATCGATTGCAAGTCAAACTCTTTTGACTTTGTATTGGTTGCTCTCTATCAAAAAAATTAAAATCTGTTTTGTAAAGTATAACTTAGGGATTTGTAAAATATTTTTTTTAATTTTGTTAAAAAACTATTTTGTAAACAACTTATTGGTGGATAGAAGATGATGTAAACTTTGGAATTTGGTATCTGGATTTGAGTTGACATGTGGCAACATGACATCATAATAATAAAATTAAAAAAATAAAAATTATATCCCATTGCCATATGTTATAGCAAGTGGTACCATCGAAGCCAGCTGTTCTGGTTTTTTCAGACCTCAGGCCATGAGACGAGGGTGCATTAGCTTGGCAATGTCATCCACAACAACTAAATCGGAGTCGAGGTAAATGATTCTCCCGAGTCAAAGTGATATAATATGAAGCGCAAGTATGGAAAAGTCGCCTGAAGCGTAGCCTTGAGATCACGTTTGCGCTCGGACACCATGAAATGGAAGACTACATTCTCGGGACAAGCAGCAGGTTGGAGAATCGATAGAATTCCGGCGACCAATTCTGTGCTATCACATAGCTCTGTATCATCTTCTTCTTCTTGAAGTTGAGAATAGCCTGATCTCCACGACGAAGGTGCCGAGACGATGCATTCTTTACCATTTCGAAACGCCGGAGCTTCTTGGAAAACCGGCAGGGTCGACGATCGGCGTGGTATATGCAGCCGGTCTAGCAGAACGCTGGGAAGCTTGGCGAAACCAGGATCGTCTCTCGCATAATTATTCAATTTAAAGTTAAATTTCATGTCCCGCATGATTCTAGCGGCCACCACGCCAGTCATGCTGGATCGAAACCAGAATGCTTGCAAATAGAAAGAAAGAAAACGTTCTAGTCCTTCGAATTAGCATCTTTTCCATTAAAACGCGGTTCAGAGGCTTCGATCGGCAAGCCCTAGATATGTGTCTAGACTCTATATAACCTGGAGGCACCAATGCTCCGTGCGGCTAGACATAGCCAGTCTTGAGGGCAAAGAAACGGTCAGCATTCGGGATTCAAGATATTCAGGACTACATTAATAAATATCAATTTGACAGAACACCAAAGAAAACAAAGATCCAACTCGTAAACTGCGGCTGAATCCGCTTGCGTGGCCTCGATAATTGAGCACAAGAACAAGACGTAGGAACGCCAGGACAAACGCAGATTGCACATCAAGTTACTGTAACCACAAAGTCCACAATGCTTGGGAAGTAGTGGTTGTTAGGTCCGCATTGCGACGAAACTAAATCTTATCACAGTTTTGCGTACAATGCAAAAGAAAGGAACGGAAAGCCAAGCATCACCGTCGACCGGTGAGCAGAGCAGAATTAGCGCGACAGAAATTCCTCTGCAAGCCAAGCAAATTAAGTGTACTTATCAATCTTTCGTTCGATCTTTCCTACTACATGAAATCAAAACAACCTAATAACTTAAAGCCATGATTCCTAAGGAACCGGTAAAGCTGTGAGAAGGATGTATCAACAATCACATAGAACTTTATGCACCATTTCTAACAATATACACAGAATTCCTACAATATACAACAACATTATCCATCTTTCTACATGAAATTAAAACCACCAGGTGAAACTTCTGCACACTGAGGTGTATCATACATGGTTAGCACGTGATCATCATCTTCCTCGACGAAACCATTGTTAAGGATCTTGACTGCGAGATGAACCAATAAAGAAGCCTATCAAAGGCGTGGCAGCCTTTTGCATATAGATGGCAACGTGCTGTTTTGTTTTAGTGCAACATTCCTTGTCAAGATGGTGTTTTGTTTCTGTCCCTTCATGATTTTTAAAAGTTGTCATGGCATTCTCATAGCAATGTCATCTCTGTGGAATATGTATGCTACTCGTATGCGCAAAGTCCCATCTTTGGTAAGAGTGGATTTGTTGTATTACTGTACATTAATTATTAAAGAAATAAAGGAATAATGGAATAGTCTTTTTTTCACCTGTGCATAAGCCCTACGTTGCCATTACCACAAGTTGGGCCATGATGATTTCTGTGGGATCTGATGAATCTATTTATTGGGTTGAGAGACAAATTTGATACGTTGCATAGTTGGTTAAAGGAATTTCCAGATTCTCTTTGATCTTTCACTTGGCCTTACATGTGAAATGATGATACTTTTTTCCATCGAAATCAAATGATGATATAACATTTTGCGAGGCACGTCAGATACCCATAAGAAGACGGAGGCTGACATCGAAATGTACCTACAAATTGACTCTGCAAGGACGATGGGATGTCGTTTTGTCAAAAAGTTGTATCAGCAGAAATGGCCAACCAAATTAAGTAACAGTGGCGAAATGAAGCAATAAAGAAGCCTGTCAATGGCGTGGCAGCAATTTGCATATAGATGTAAACCTGGTCTTTTGTTTCAGTGCACCAATCCTTGTCATGGAATACACGACACTGAGATGGCCCATCGATGCTTTTGGTGCCGTGCCGTATTAAGACTTTTTGGCTGCTTGGAACCTAACGGAGATTTATGAATTCAGATTCGGCAGCAATAATTTATACGTATTCACCTGTTAATCAAATGCTTTGTTTGACAAATTTTGTGCGATTTTATGTAATGATTTGCATTGTTTTGTCGTTCAGACGGTAAATAAAGAGTTGTATGAACAATGATGGTAGGAACTTGAAAACGAAACAGCTTATCAATTTTGACTGTTTTGACAACTCCGGTAAGCTAGTGACGGGCAATTTGACCGTCAAATTATATCCCCAAGATAAATTAATGAGGATTTGCTTTGTTGTTTTTGTAAGTTCGTGAAGTTTGGATCGTTTTAATTATAGCTGATACCTAAATTGTTTATGTCAGAATAATATAGAAACAAGTTTGTCAGAATAGAATAATATATATAGAAACAAGTTGGATTGACCAATTTAAAATGGATGTTTATTGATTTAAATTATTTTCAGTAACAACCAAAGGATTCAATAGTATGACATGATTTTCGGTTTTGTTAACTGATGGATTCAATAGTATGAGATGATTGAATGGATTTTTTTTTAACTGAGAATTCGAGCAAAGTCGACGTCGTTTTTTCCTCCAGAATGAGAAAAAGAAGAAACTATTGGGGAATGAGAACCATCGAGGTTACACTCCATACAGGCAGAAGATCTTATTCGCTCCATGCAAGCTTAATGTTCGATGTGGATTTATGGTTTATTTTCTTTACTTTCTTTTTAGTAATTACATCGACGGAATTTTGAAAAATCAATCCGTACTTTTGGCATTATTTTAATTTTTTTAATAAAGTTAAAAACAATGAGATCATCTAACAACTCCTAAGCACAACAGGCAAAACAGTAAACTTAGATTTAAACAGGAACTTTTCGGCTCTGACAGGTTATTGATGATTCAATATTCTTTGATACAATTTTTTTTTTTTATATAAAAAATGATACAATTATTTCTATTTTTATTATGTTGTATTTATGGAGAATTAAAAATGGATAGGAAGATAACAATCATTCTTTCACAACTATTCAAGGTACATACAATGGATAGTTTTTCTTAATATAATTGAGTTTGGTTTTAAATTTAATATGTTGAAAATTGGATTTATATAATTTGGTATTTAAATAAAAAGTGTTTGTTACATGTATTATCTATAATTTTATTTATTTTATAAATTTTAGACATTTTTTATATTAAAATATGTAAAGTTTTTTTTTTAATTATTAAAAAATAAACATACAAATTTATTTTTTATTTTTATAATATTTATTTATTTAATTACTAAAAATACATGAAAATGTTTTTATTTTAATAATATTTACTTATTTTAAAATGATAAAAATAAAAATTATTTTTATAAAATAAAATTATTTTAAAAAATATGAAAGTCTCCACCTCAATATTCCATTCTTATTCCATGAATTTACATTTGTTTTATTTGACATCATTTATGTGTTTGGTCCTTATGCATGAGGGTCTCCCGGGTATAAGTTATTAGTGAGATATATGATAATCATTTTGTGGAACA
>LPNX010694050.1:195428-205907 GCA_001517045.1 Pseudotsuga menziesii
AAGCATATTATTTCTCCAAACGCTTACCAAATTTTGTGAAGTATTAAAAGTGAGAAATGGGTTTCAAATGTTGAAGGTTTTGGTTGAGGTATGTATCATGGAATACTTAGGGTGTTATAGGTCTTAACATGAAGACCATGGTTTATATATTCTGTTCACCATTTTACCACTTAAATATCATGTGTTCATGGGAGGTTAACGAAGCACAACCCTTAATTTTATTTGGCTTGGTGTTGATATTTGTTCATTTATCATATGATGAAGGTAGAGGTGAGGTGCTTCCTCTTGTCTCACTCCTGCTACTATGTAATTGACCAAGTGGTTGACTAATCCAAATGGATCATTACATAAATTTTCATATGTTTGGGTACTTTCTAGATGAAACAATTGAAGGTGTTCATTTATAGGTCCCATTTTATGGTTAGGTGCCACTTTGGTGATTTGGGATCTAGAACCTTTCAAAGCCCTTTCAAGACTTAAATACTCAATTAATTTTATGGGGTCAAAACTTTGAAATATTAGCTTGCAACCTCTCAACATTTCTCTACACATCAAGACTTTTCCAATGGTGTAAAAATCACCTCAATCGTGTCCTTATGTGGAATTTATACCTCTTGTAAGTTGACCAATCATGTTGACTGCGTGATATCAAGTGGATGCCACGCCAACCCACATTACTCACACATGTGGAGCTAGAAACCTACAAACTTTCAAGATCATTCTAGAGGGTCCAAAACCCTAACATTAACTGCAGGATGAGTGATGCAAATGGGGTCGACTTGGTGGTCGGTTTTGCAGATCAAAACACACAACATAAACAAAGTGAACTCCCACACAATAACAACATAGAGAAATTCCAAGGATTATGGCTTCTATTACTTTAGAAATGAAAATTACATAAACAAATACACTAAGAGTCAATGTTGTGTTACTCAGTTGAAGCGACTAATACACAATACTCACAGTTATCTCTAAACACTCAAGGACAACGACCCTTTCTATTTTACAATCCGTTATTTATAGCCTTCATGGCTCAATCAAATCTTCTTCTAGAAGCTTCTCGATAGTTCCAGGAAGTTCGCATCTTCCTTGGGTATTACCTACAAATATTTTATCTTCTCATGTAACCTAACCTACTTCAACTACCAACATAACTCCACATGTATTTATACAACTACCTCAGCTACGGCGTTGTAACTGTTAAATTCGTCGGTCTGTGTTTCCCGTCGGTTGTAGATCGACTACTTTTCTCAACTTCGGTCATTTTTCTCTGACACTTACTTATCGATTCACCCCTCTCAAATCACCTTTGCCTTGACAAATTCCCTTTTTCAATTGATCATTCAACTTTCTTATCTTCAACTATATGCGTTAGGGGTTGAGATGCCCCTGCGTCATCCTCCCCAGGATGAAATAAACATGAGTGCTCTATAAGTCGGCTAAGCTCTTCTTCAGAAATCCAGGTTGCTTCTTAAATCCCCTTACCTTCCCATAGAACTAGATATTCATGTTAGTTTTTCTAGTCTAATTAACTTGATTAGGATCTTTATCTGAAAGAATAACAAGTACATCAAGATACACAAGGTAGAGAAGATACACGAGACACAAATATTTTTACTGGGGAAACAATAAAGGATAAAACACCTCAAACTTCCTCGAAATAATTCTATCACTAAGGCAATATCACAAGATGAAAATGATGAAAAATGGGATGGCAATGGTGACAACATGGGTAGGATGAGGATGGTGGTGATATTAATGGTGGCAATAGGCATGGTGTTGATGAAACATGACATCGATGGTGACATTGAGCATGGGGATTGTGAAAATGAGCATGGGGATGATGATGCTGACAATGAGCATGAAAATGGGCATAGGATGCAAATCTTATGGTGTACTTAAATGAGAGGAAAAAACAAAGACAACAAATCCATGATGAAACTTATGCAATTTATCTAGTTGTATATGTTTATACAATTTATCAATCTATAAATCTATGAATGTACGACTGCAATAGTCAAAATATTAATTTCAATAATCAATGTGACCATGAAACAAAATTAGAATATACATGTACACCACTTACCTATAACATAGTACAAAAAATAACATGCATACCACATACCTGACTACCTACATGTGGTCATTCGAGTAGACCATCGGGGTCACCTCTAATACCAGTGATGTCCTTTAACCTCTTGTGCTCAGAATAAGGAAAGAAGTATTATACCTTTGATGAGTCCTTCTTTGGCATTGTCTGTAGCTAGAGGTTTGTCAAAATAACTAAGTTTTTTTAATGGTATACAAGTTGACTTGTTCTATAATCTTCAAATACATAACCTTTCTTCTTTTATGAGTGGACAACCTGTGTCAAATAATCTCCTTTGAGAACCATTGACCCAATTGAAAAAACATTTCCTTCGAAGTCCCTTGATGAGAGATTGAGTGTCTACTTCCCATCCAAGCAACATGTCATCCAATAGTCAGTGCCCCATTAATTGCCTCTTGAGTCAACCACTACGTATATGTTCCATGACAAAAATAGAATGCCAACATATGAATCAACTAAATAGACACAACTAGCTATCAAAAATTTCAAATTTATCAAAATATTAATCGAACCTTGTTGTACAAGATCTGATGTGGTCATAGTCTAGTGAAATACTTGATTGGTCCTCATCCAACTAGGATAATTATTTATCTATATGTTGACCAATGGGGAGTGATACATGATCCCAGCTGTCAACCCAATATGTGGATTCATATATGTCTCGTTCACCACTGCTACTTGTAGAACAAAAACAAGAGAGCTTATTTATCTACATTTCAACTATAGCATTGTTTGACATTCTAACTAAATGAAATGCATGAGTTCCCTGGACGGTCTTGCACTCATATAACTCTAATCAATATACATCAACCACCTCCCAAAAATATCTTTGTAGATGTGCTTTCCTGGTTGACTTGTCTTTTTTCCTTCTTGCTCCCTCCCCCATGACTAGAGAACACCATTCAACAATGATCTTTTCATCTCGGATGAGACAAACAACTGTGAACTTCATTTCTTTCCTACATAATGTAGTCTTGATGTATGCACCTGCTCCATCATGTTCCCCTTTTTTATGTCCATACTCAAAATAGTTCTAAATATGTGGAACCTTATGCCTTTTGTGGACATACACAACCATTGAAAGACACAGGAATTTTTTAATTGCCTTGCACAACCATCAGACCAAATCCAATGTTGTTCCATCTATATATTGTTATCCTTTAAGTGATTGTAGAACAATTGAAAGTTTTGTTGTACAAAAGCAAAGTAGTGTTACCTATCATCACTTATGCAAAAGTGATACTCCTTCAATATAACCTTGTTGTCTTTAGTAGTATCTACCCCATGTTTGTAGATGATATAGACCATTATGATGACCTGGTCTGAGTGATAATATTGACTCTAAATCTCGTTTTTCAGTTGAAGAGTATAGTTTTATGCAAAATTGACTATTATAAGATAGTCCCAACATGAAACACATCCATGCATGTTATAAACTGCTCATCTTGCTAAGGAGCCACATGTACATGCTATACATATTGTTGTGTATTTTCAAAGAATCCCTCCATGAGGTCACAAACCTATACCTAGTAGATCAACAATAAAGACATAAATCAATGGATTGTCATATATGAAATTGCAATCTGAAGAAAAAAATAGTATTCAAGTACTCATTGCTAACCTAAGAAGTGACCAATTGCATTAGAGGAAATTTCAACTCAAAATGGGCCTTTTAACCATAATTCAAATTCCATGTCATCGTGTGTTAGCCAATGAAATTGCTTTAAATTTGAAATACCGTATAGGTCTTAAACATTTTTTTAATATAAATTTGGGGATAGGTATCATAAAAAAACTACTTTTTGTTCATAATTTCGACATATCTCCCTGTGTTTTTACTCAAATTTCGATCATGTGAGCTCTTTGGATGTGAAATTAAATTCTGCATCCAACGAGTACCCACTCAGCATACTTTTGACGGACCCCACTTCCCCAAAAACAAGAAATACCTAAAAAAACATGATGATGACATGTTATGTCGAAAATACGAACAAAAAAATTAGTTTTTTTCTTTTCTTCCTCCAAAATTAATAAATATTATTTTATTATTTTAACTATTATTTTATTATTTTAACTATTATTTTATCATTTTTCTTAGGAGGCACATTTTGAGTTGAAATTTCCTCTAATGTATCTTTTTGTCTTTCATTCCCTCCATCAATATCATATGTAGCATATTTGAATGACTACAAGTTAAGCTATTTCCTCGCAAGCTCATGCTCATCGGCCGCATGTATGCATTTGTCCAATGTTGGAGTAGGGTCCCGCAGCTACAGAAGAAGCTGCTATTTTGGCGAACAGATAAGTTTTGGCGAAGATATAAGAGGCAGAGCTACGGCACTATAGCAAGTTTCTAGCTACAGATCAGAACCGGAAACCATGACGTAGAAGATAGAGAAGTCAAGGAAGACGACGGTACCTGAGTGGCCGAGAAGAGATAGCTCACCCATTACATTGAAGGCAGCAGCGGAAGACAGAAGGGTTCAACTACCCTCATAAAGGAAAAAGGGCAACGAGGCCGAGGTATTGAAGACAAAGGACAACAGGGAAGCAACGCCAATACCCATGGTTAGCGCTGGGAAGCATGGAAGACTGCAGGAAGATGTAGTGAAGGGAAGCGGTGCATAGTACCCATGGTCAGCACCGGGAAGCATGGAAGACTGCAGAGAGTTGTGGTGTGATGGATAGCGGCTACCTCAAAGTACAGATACACCCACTGTCACTAATTAGGGTTTGGGTTACTGTTGGGACAGGCCCATAGTGTTGTAATGGTGAGACCTTCGGGCCTCCTATAAAGGGATGTATTTTGTATTGTAAAAGGTTGGCGGGTTGGCATTTTGAGCATTTTTAGGCCATCCAGCTAGTCAGATCATCAGTAGTCCGTTAGCTTATTGTTATTTTGTATTGTAACAATCCACAGGGATTGACGGAGAGGGAAGAGTATATTGTAAGAGAGACAATATAGAGATAGAAAAGAGATCTAAGATAGAAGATCTCAAGCTGCATATGCGGTGCAGCAGAACTGTGTTTACCTTCCCCTGAGCTATAATAGATACACAGTTCTGTGGATGTAACTTCCTTCCTGGAGGTGAACCATGTTAAAAAAAATTCATTTATATAATTTAAAAAAAAAAAAAAAACGCTTGTTTGTTTGCGCAGGTGATGCGGTGTTTCAGGGCAGCAATGCGATGTTTTCCCGTGCCACGTACCCAGTTTTGCAACCGACAGAGGGCCAGTCAAGTCACCTTCTGACAAGCAGTTAATGAAGAGATGACCGGTATACCTTACCGTAGATTTGGCAGCAGCATAATTAAGTTTCCAGATTTGGAAAATCTTCGACGAGACTGGCGCCTGTACACACACGCGTCGAGGGAAACGTGATCGGATTTCAGCATTTATTGTGGATCGGATGACGGGTGTGGTTTCATCCAGGTAATCATTATGACCGATGGGTTCAGTCTAGATGATCGTTGCATCCGGGATTGTTGCCTTCGGCATAAAAGCAGAAATTGTCCATTCGAGAAGGTTACACTTGCAAAAACCCGAAAGCTATAGAGTAAGCTATTAAGAGTTTCCTGTGCAGAGTTCACCCTGTTACAGAGTGCTGTGACTCCCAGAGTTTGAAGCCATTGCATGCCCAGGATATTCCACCAAGTGGGTTCTGTCCAAGAAGGAACCTTTAGAAGGCATGCTGAGACATTTCGACCCTGGTGGCCGTATGTTCGCTATGACGACACCACCCAGGGTTGCAAAATTAGGAACATCACAGGTAAGACAATTTCCAAGGCTGAGGAATCAAGCGCAGGATGTAGAATATGTCATCAAAATCTCTGCTAAGGAGAAGAAGAAAGACGCGCCGATCACTGAAGATAAGAAAGCAGAGCAGAAGAACGACGAGAAGAAATCTCCCATGAGAAAGAAAGTAAAA
This sequence comes from Pseudotsuga menziesii, assembly GCA_001517045.1. NCBI lineage: Eukaryota > Viridiplantae > Streptophyta > Pinopsida > Pinales > Pinaceae > Pseudotsuga > Pseudotsuga menziesii. The sequence goes on from LPNX010694050.1 coordinate 201,467, forward strand.
AGGAAGAAAAGACGGCAATGGGAGAAGGCCGCCGACCTATCTGATCAGTTAAGAGAAGAACAAGAGATTGTTGTGGCAAGGAAGTGAAACTCTGGCGATCAGAGACAACATGAATACCTGGAGCGAATTGCTAAGAAGGAAAGTAAAAGAGGACAACAAACCCAGCAAAGGGTAGAATTCCAGCATGCAGACAAAGGCTTGTTCTCGGAACGGAATTCATGGTTTGTATCTCTTTCACATAGAGGGCTCTAGGCCGAGCAGCATGTTTTGAGAAGCCTAGAAGATACAGATTTATATCTTCCTTATAGCACGAGCTCTAACCCAAATAGAGAGGAGTTCTCGTGATACCAGGGATTTGAATCCTTATGGTGGGCACAGCGACAGCAGGACTTGTAGTGGAAAGACTATGAGCATAACAATAAGGAAAGGTAAGAGAGACCTACGAACTAAGTTAACAAAAGACACCAGTATTAGTCAATATTTGCTTGACTTGGCACGAGAGCGTGTCGAGGTGATGTAGAAGGAATTCCCAGGACTTCAAGATAGGTTGCAACGGACTTCGCAGGAAGCCAAGGAGAAGCTACAGCAGGAGAAGCCCGCTGGTAGTGGCTCGCGGGCGAGCCACAAGTAAGTGTTAGGGGACTGTTGGAGTAGGGTCCCGCAGCTATAGAAGAAGCTGCTATTTTGGCGAACAAACAAGTTTTGGCGGAGATATAAGAGGCAGAGCTACGACATTATAGCAGGTTTCTAGCTATAGATCAGAGCTAGAAACCATGACGTAGAAGACAGAGAAGTCAAGGAAGACGATGGTACCTGAGCAGCCGAGAAGAGAGAGCTCACCCACTGCATTGAAGGTAGCGGCGGAAGACAGGAGGGTTCAGCTACCCTCATAAAGGAAAAAGGGCAATGAGGCCGAGGTATTGAAGACAAAGGGCAGTAGGGAAGTAGCGCCAATACCCATGGTCAGCGCTGGGAAGCATGGAAGACTACAGGAAGCTGTAGTGAAGGGAAGCGATGCATAGTACCCATGGTCAGCGTCGAGAAGCATGGAAGACTGCAGAGAGCTATGGTGTGACGGATAGCAGCTACCTCAAAGTACAGATACGTCGATTGTCACTAGTTAGGGTTTGGGTTACTGTTGGGACAAGCCCACAATGTTGTAATGGCGAGACCTTTGGGCCGCCTATAAAGGGATGTATTTTGTATTGTAAAAGGTTGGCAGGTTGGCATTTTGAGCATTTTTAGGCCATCCAGCTAGTCAGATCATCAATAGTCCGTTAGCTTACTGTTATTTTGTATTGTAACAATCCGTGGGGATTGACAGAGAGGGAAGAGTATATTGTAAGAGAGACAATATAGAGATAGAAAAGAGATCTAAGATAGAATATCTCAAGCTGCATATGCGGTGCAGCAGAACTGTGTTTACCTTCCCCTGAGATATAATAGATACACAGTTCTGTGGACGTAACTTCCTTCTTGGAGGTGAACCATGTTAAAATCAAGTGTTATGCGATTGATTCATGTGTTGTGTTCATTTGTTGCATCTGTTAGTTATTATATGAACCTTGTTTACAGTTGAATGTATGTATGCGTTGATTCGTTCACAGCAATATAGAAAGATAACAATAAGATTGAAGCCTTTAGCATGTTGTATGCGAGTTCATTTATGCTGTGCTTGAACAGTCACTAGTCGCAGTGTTATCAGTCTGGTATGTTGAGTCCTGCAAGTTGACACGAACAATGCTAAGTGCGCTGAGCCGCGGGAGTAGGATATCGCAGAGAGGTGATACCGCACCGACAGAGGAGCTGTGGTGCGCGATACCATAGGTTAAGGACTTAGCGTTGGGAAGAAAGTTATGTGTCGCCTGGTGCGCGGCAATGCGATAAGGCTGGGGTCATCGTGAGTCAGTGGAAGTTGTGCAACGCGGAAAGGGACTGCGCAACAGGAGAGAGAGATCTCGTGGTCAGAAGAGCCGCGAGATGAGGAGATCGTGTGACACAAGAAGAGGGGTCACGCGACGCGCAAAGAAAGAGGCCTCGCGGCTAAGCAGAGCTGGGAGTCACAAGTAGGATGCCACAGAACCTGGTCCAAGATGCTTGAGTCCTTGGCCAACCCATTAGAATCACTTCAGGTGAGACTTCAGGTCACTTCACGGTCTGTCACCGAAAGGGCCAGTGAGCTAGGGGTGTTGTTGGTTAAACACAGTAAACCTGGGTCTTCCCACGATAGCCAGCATCCAATAATACAATTCCACTGCACCTTGGGCATGTCCCAACTATGCAATAGTTTTGATATAACGTGCAACCTTCTGTCCTTTTGCACTAAATTCTATGAATGAAGTCTTTAGATGACATCAACGACAACATAGTAGAGCATTCTTGCAAAAGAGTGTTATGTAGTACACGCAATATGTGTGTATGTGTGTCATAATAATAATTGTACTCAATGCGGTATCAACAACAACATGTGTTATGAGTTGTTCTTATTTTAACATACCATGGTTTGCATTTCTTGAAAGGATCTTTGGATCAAGTTAAGTTCATTATTTTCATGCCTAAATATTTGATATAATTATGTTTGTGTCTTGTCAAGAAAATGTTTAATGTGGGGTTAACAATCCCTTGAACCCCTTCTCAATTTTAGTACATATTTTTGGTTGGAATAAGGTCTAGTGTTGTCATGGAAAAAATATTGCACCAATCCCTTTACCATATCAATGAGCTTCATATCAAAGCATGGAAACGTACCAATGAAGTCCCAGACATATGTTTGATCGTTTCAATTTGTTCTCTTTTAATACAGTACCTACAAAATGTTTTGACATTCAAATTAATAAGTTTGGGTGTAGGCATAAGAAGACAAAGTTCCCTAGTTCTTTTGTTCATGATTGATAGTGACAAAACATGGCGAGCTAAATTGTGATCCTTTGAACGAGTTTTATTTCCAATTGTACTAAATGTATATACTAAACTTCTAACAATATGAGAACTTGGTTCAGAACTGTATATCATCTTATCCTTAAATTTGTCCTAATAACAGTCATACACCTAGATTTTAATAATGATAAAAATAATATACATTTATATCCATCACATTTAGAATCAAAATAGTTAACAAGTATCTCTTGAGTTTGATATGCAATACTGCATTTACTTAGCATACCTTCAAGTGAACCAATGAGACTTTCATCAATCTGTCTACATTTTGGAGTTATTCGATGTGACCTTAATAATTGGGAGGTAGGGAGGTTGGAAGTATACCATGTACCACATCACCCAGTATGTCTGGCATTTCAGCAAGAGCTTCATTTCCTTCTCTCTCTCTTGCTAGCAATTGGATGGTGGAAATTGGAAATCCTCTTGGATGGTCTCAATAAGATTGTCTTCTTCAAGCATACGTTTGGCATGCAATGCCTCTCTAACTTCATCACTTGTATAACCACAAGATACCAAATCGGTAACTATTTTAGGCGGCCTTGATGTGCACCTACATTTTACTCCTTAATCAGTGCTATGGGGTGCTTGTTATTCAATTGTTGTGGACATGAAAGGCCCCTCAAGTGAATGCTTATGTCTTTCTTGTCATGGATTGGTAGGAAGAATCATGGCATCCTATAAAACTGAAATTGGATGAGTGTCCATATAATGTCTCTAATCAGTCATGTCATTTCTTCCTTTTTCTCTAATTTCTTCAATGATTTCTTTGGGTATCTTCTTCCTTGCTGATTTTTTTTTTTTTTACGTAGATTTCCCATCACCATAATAATAAATTATCTATGGTGCTCCAATATTGGAGATTCTCCAAGATTAGTATTTTTCTTGCTCAATTGTGTCTATACTCCACCATAATTATCAATTAGAAATATTTCCTTTGATGCTTCTCAATTGTAAGAAAATTAATGGTGGAAATGGTATATGGTGCTCCCCAATTGGACATTATCTAAGATTGGTATTATTCTTTCTCAATTGTTTCTAGATACTCCATCATAATGATCAATGAGATATTTTCTTTTATGCTCCTCAATTGTAAGATAATTAATGGTAGAGATGGTCTATGGTGCTCCTCAATTGCATATTCTCCAAGCTAGGTATTTTTCTTGCTCAATTGTGTCTATACTCCACCAGAATCATCAATGAAATATTTCCTTTGATGCTCCTCAATCATAAGAAAAATAATGGTGCAGATTTGGAGATGGTTTATGGTTTTTTTATATTGGATTCTTGAACCTTTCTAATGTCTTTGGTGCTCCAATAAATTATTATCCACTTGTGATGTATATGGTTAATACAATTATCAATTTATGTGTCATTCTTGTAATGAAGATGGTGAATGTAGTGTGTTGAAGAGTAAATTACACACAAACAATATTCTTGTTGCTTAGAACATGTTAGAGTGTCTCTCGGACAAGGATAATTGTTGTCTATATAGACAAAAAAATGT
>LPNX010694054.1:0-62246 GCA_001517045.1 Pseudotsuga menziesii
TCTTCCTCTGCTCGGATAGGTTCGATATATCTAGGTCCTTGGTAAGGATCCAGCGGTGCGATGACCCGGATCCGCGCATCCTCAAAGGTCATTTGTCTTTTCATTAGGTCAATGACAGCTTTTCTGCCAATTTCCCAATCAATACTCAGTAGTGTTGGATATGGTCGACTGTCACCAATGATTTCTATGACCTCGAAGTCCACGCAAGTACAAACTCCGTCGATATCAACTGGCACCTGCGATAACCGACCCAATGGTGATACTCGCTGCTCATTAGCTAGTCTCAGGTGGATAGGTGATAGGGATAACTGAGGACTACCCATCTATTCCCATGTCTGCTTGGTTAGAACGTTCACCTCTGATCCTAGGTCTAAGACAACCTCATCCATTTCAAACTCACCGATCTGGGCTGTGAATTTCATCTCTCGTCCTGTCCTGGCATGTCTTGTAATATTATGGACAGCGCGGTGTGCACTGTCCGAGAGAGAGGGTTGCTGGCACTGGTCTATCATACGCTGTAGCTCACCCACAGCTTTATCATTTCTCAGGAGTTTCAAGTAGCTGTGCAGGAAGGCTTGTATACTTCCTGTCGATTCATCCTCATCGTATCTTCCGGATGTGGTAGTCTGCTGTGCCTGCTCAAGGTTATTGCTACAAGGTGCTGGCTGCAGTACGCCCCTAGACGGCGGTACCTGCGGTCCTGCTAGTGTAGGTTCAACAAAGGAAGCCTTAGCTTCGTGAAAGGTCTCCTTATTCTTCTGTAGGTTGAGTGCAGTTGCTTTAGTGGGAGCTCTGCGCACCCACCCCTGACTGGTGTTCTGTCCGGTGTCCTGCGATGTGCCACTGGTGGAAGCACCGCTCCGAGTCACAATGTTAACTACTGGTTCTGGTTCCTTAGGTTCAGCAGCAATGAGCTGGATATTCTGGTGCGCAACTGGTTTAGGATCTATGATCTTAGCGATCAAGATGGGACACTCTTCTATGGTATGCTCATAAGATTTGCAGTAATTACAAGTGGTAGTGGCGTTTTGGCAGTCCCTAGCATAGTGTCTGACAATCCCACAATTATAACAAGTGACTGGTCCACGACCTTGACCAAAACCTCCTTCTCTTGCGAAGCCTCCTCCACGGCCTCGTCCTCTGAATCCTCCTCCTCGGCCTCCATACGGCTGAGCCGGCTGTGTTCCTGTTGCTGGACCCTGTGCGTCTGCTTGGACTCTGTACACATCCTGTGTTCTTTCTGACAGGAGGTCATAAGCTCGACAATATTGTGGGTCATGCCCGACGGATTTACAGAAGATACAGTAAAGATTTTTAGGTGTCTGGACATACTTTTGAAGCAAAGGGCATTGCGGAGGTGGATGTCCTTGAGTTCTACATATTTCACACCATGGCCCTCGTGTTCGTGGTAAGGGGTTAGGAGCCCCTGACGCTAAATATTCTGCAAAGACTGGACAATTGTCTTTACTATGGCCCTGTTCTCTACACTTTATGCACCATATGTCTTGCATAGCCTCTTTCCCTTTTTTAAGTTCGTGTATCTGTAAGGTGAGGTTGGCCAACTGGGTCTGTAGAGTTGTCATCCCTGTACTGGTTTCTGCTAAAGGTGAAGCCTCTAGTTTCATTGCCATCTCCAGCGCTTCATCTTGAGTAGTGAGTTTCTGTTGCATTAGTGGCATTCTGATGTGAGGGAGCAGCGCTGCGATAAACCATTCTTTATGCTGCTCTGGTGCAAAGTCGAAACTTACTTGTTCTATAAGAGCTTTGAATTTCTGGTCAAAGTCCCAGACTGACTCTGACGGTAGTTGTTTAATATCCTTAAGCTCTGTAATGCACTGAGACTCAGATTTAGGTTTCTTGAACTCTTTAATCATGGCATTCTTGACCTGGGCGAGCGTCTTGGGTAATGTAGTATACTTTATGTACCATGTCAAGGCTCTGTCTCTTAGTGTGGTAACCAACTGTACAAGTTTAAGGTTATCATCGTTGATTGTTTTAATGGTCCACATAGCTTCGCATAGGAACCAATGTTGTTCTGGGTCTTCTACTCCGTTACCTTTAAAAATAGGTAACTTCATGTCGTCTCCCATTCTATTCCTCTGTGGTGGGTTCTGACTGACTGGAGTACTACCACTCAGCGGTGTAGGTGAAGGTGCTGTAACGAGAGTGGGTACTGACTGTGAACTACTAGATGGAGTACCTACGGTATTATTCTGAGTCCCTGTCTGCTTCTGTGGAGTATAGGGGTGGTAAGGGATACCCCCCTCTGGTGCTTCGGTGGTGCTAGGGCTCTGCTGTCTAATACTGTTTGAACTGTCTTCAAATATACGAGAACTAAATGCTACTTTATACTTCTTTCCACTCCGTGTTCGTCCAATGTCATCAAAATCACTTTCAAACTCTTGTGACATTACTAGCTTTACTTATTCATCTGAGACTAGATCCATTCTTCCTTTTTCATATAGCAACATCTTAAGGGATAAGTTTAGAGATCTTAGGTACTTACCGCGATATCCTTTGAATAAGTATCGTTCGGCTGCGCTGAAGCTCTTTCTTTGGTCAACTGCAAACTCTGTAACGTAGCCTTCTAGCACACTAGTGAGCCAGAAGTCCACTGCTCTCGTAATGGGGTTGTTAAGGTTCTGTACGGTCTAAATCAGCTCCAGTGTCCAGACGATGTTTCTTTTCTTCTTGAAGGTGTTGCTATCTGTCAACTTGGATAACCAATCGAAAAGCTCATTTCCGTAGGTTACAAAAAATATAGTGTGTATGTCTGAAGCGATGTGCTTCTCTAGCCAGGCCTCTGTGCTTAGTCTCGGACTCATGTTCTCTTTCTTGGCGAACTCCGTTAAGTCTGAATCCAGCCACTGGTGAAATTCTTCTCGCGTAGGATGCCAACAGAACATGGACTCCCAGTCGTTTAAACCGGCAACGGAACCATTTGTTGATTGCATGGGCAGACCCGGGTTTACTATCATTAATCAACAACACCCCAAACTCACTGGCCCTTTCGGCGACAGACCGCGAAGCGATCTGAAGTCTCACCCGAAGTGAATCTAATGGGTTGGCCAAGACTCAAGTGTCTTGGACCAGGTTCTGCGCATCCTACTTCCTTTTCCCTACTCCTGCGCGCCACTAGATCTACTAGCTCTGCGCACCGCTCGTCTCCTCCTACTTGCAGCACTGTTTACGCGTGCAATACTTAATCCTGTGCACATCGCACGATTTCCTCCCGTGTCACACAACTTCCACTTACTCACAATATTCCCAACCTTACCACATTTCTGCGCACCACAGAACATCCATCCTCTCCTCAATGCTAAGCCCTCAACTCGCAGTATCGTGCAACGCAGCTCCTCTGCCGATGCGATGTCGCCTCTCTGCGATATCTTACCACTACGACCTTGCGTCTTAGCGTTGACTGTGCCGATGTGCGAAACTCTACTTCTCAGAAATATATTGTGAGTAGCTGGTCATTAGAGACAGACGTAAATGAGTCTTTTAACAGTCTACTGTAATACTTCAACTTATCTTTTATCCTCTTGCATTATCATGAGCTGAACGATACATACATTCATCTACTGCTACTATCATTACATGCATAATAACCAATAACAATCAGCAATTACAATCACATCCATTCAACACATAACACGCAGATTTAACATGGTTCACCCCCGGGATGGGAGCTACGTCCACCAAACTGTGCTTCTATTATATATCTTGAGGGAAGTTAGCACAGTCTGTTGCACTACAAATGCAGCGCGAGGTCTCTTCTAGATCTCTGATCTTATCTCCTAATTACCTTTCTCTCAATATCCCTTCCCTCTCTGCTCTCTCTGTGGATGGTTACATACAGACTCAAATGACTCACAGACAACTATGTGTCTAGATCGTTACAACGCAGTCTGTCTGACTGATTCCTCAATCTACCAAGCTATCAACTGACCAACTATCTATTGACTGATTATCTAACCAACCCTTTACAATACAAAAATGTAAGATTTTATAGGCAGCCCGAAGGTCGTGCCATTACAACACTGTGGGCCTGTCCCAACAGTAACCCATACCCTTAATAGTGACAGTCGGTCCTCTCTGTCCTTGAGGTAGCCGCTTCCCATCACACCGCAGCTCTTTGCAGTCTTCCATGCTTCCCGGAACTGACCATGGGTACTATGCACCGCTTCTCTTTCTGTCCTTCGTCTTCAATGCTTGAGCCTCGTTGCTCCTTCTTCTTTATGAGGGTCGCTGAGCCCTCCTGTCTTCCGCCGCTGCCTTCAATGCAGTGGGTGAGCTTTCTTCTCTCGGCCGCTCAGGTACCGTTTCCTTCTTGACTCTTCTATCCTAACAAGTCATAGTTTCCGGCTCTTCTCTCCAGCTGGAAACGTGCTACGGCGTCGTAGCACCGCCCTGTCCTTTTTCCGCCAAAACTTCTCTCTTTCCGCCAAAACTTCTCTCTTTCCGCCAAAACTAGCAGCTTCTTCTGTAGCTGCGGGATCCTGCTCCAACATTAATTGAAGCTGAACTGACCATCAGAAGTTGGTGGAGGCGCCTTGTTGACTCCAGTTCATTAAATAATAATAAATAATCATTAAATAATATATTTAATGACTGGAGGCACCTTAACTGACTGTAACTGACTGGCTGAACTAATTGTAACCACCAGTTAGCAATTAGGTGCATTAATGTCACACAGATCACCCCCGGAGTGCTCCAGTTAGCCTCGACTGTAGGAGAAGGCTAAGTTAGCCTCCTTGACTGTAGGTAGGCATGGGTGTGACTAGATGATGGAAATTAATGCTCCACTGATGTCAATTAAACTTAGGATAGTGGTTTAACTAGGCCAATTTGACCGAAAGAGTGTGTATGATGGTAGATGTCTCCAACACCTTCTACTTGCGATATCTTCTATAGTAAGATTCAATGCGACTCTCAAGGTCCCAAGGCTTCTCTCTGGGTAGAATATCTTTGTTAACCCTCAACAAGGTGTTAAACGATCTTACTCAACTTCCACAGTTCAACACACTCAATATCAACTGTACTCAACTTGCTGTACTTAATATGTAGCAATCACTTAACACTGTAACTATCACTATCGTGAATCAAGTACTGATAAACTCATATACAGAATACTTGATACACTCAAATTGCATGTAAACCTCTATGCTACTGTAAACTGAAAGATAGCATACATACATTAACTGTAAGCAAAGCTCATGTAATGAATGACATATAGCAATAAGTAAACACAATCACATGAATCAATCACACAACACACTGATTTTACATGGTTCACTCCCAGGAAGGAAGCTACGTCCACAGGAACTGGTTTTTATGTTATAACTTGAGAGAATAAACACAGTTCTGCTGCAACCTAGTATGCAGCTCGAGATCTTCTGGGTAACTCCACGCACACAGCCAAGAGCCCTTCTCTCCTAGATCTCTTCTCTTCTTATATTGTCTTCTTACAATATACTGTTCCTCTCTCTCTCTCAATCCCTATGGATTGTTACATTCATGCTCTAGGATCCAGCTACTAGTTACAGTAAGATAACTACAAACTAAATACAGAACCAGAGCTGCTTATCTATGAGCTAACAGACCAACTGACTCTCTGACTAGTTAATTGTCTGAATATCTATCTCAACTGACCCGCTAGCTAGCCTTTCATCATACAAAATACATGCTTATATAGGTGGCCCAAAGGTCTCACCATTACAACACTGTGGGCTTGTCCCAACAGTAACCCAAAACCCTAACTAGTGACAGTCAGCGTATCTGTACTTGAACTACCGCTTTCTGTCACACCACAGCTTCGTGCAGTATTCCGCGCTTCCCGACGCTGATCGTTTGTACCGGCGCCGCTTCCTTTCTGTACTTTGTCTTCAATACCTCGGCTTGTTGCTCCTTTTCTCTTTATGAGGGTAGCTAAGCCCTACTGTCTCCGCCGCTGCCTTAAGTGCAGTGGGTGAGCTCTCTCTTTTTGGCTGCTGCCTTAAGTGCAGTGGGTGATCTCTCTCTTCTCGGCCGCTCAGGTATTGTTACCTTTGACTTACTCATTCCAAAACAACAGATTTTCTTGTAGCTGCGGGACCCTACTCCAATAGTCTCCTAACACTTACTTCTGGCTCGTCCCTGAGCCACTAACAGCTGGTTTCTCTTGCTGTAGCTTCTCCTTGGCTTCCTGCGAAGTCCTTGTAAATCTCTCTTGAAGTCCTGTGACTTCTTTATCCATAGCTTCGACACACTCTTGTGCCAGTTCAAGCATATCTTGACTAATGCTGGAGTCTTCTGTGTCATCAATTTCACTTCTGCTTGTAGTGAACTCCTTAACCTTCTGCTCAACCACATCGATTAGGTCTGTGATTTGTTCCTGATAGGGTTGAAGTAGGTTATTGAATTGTATCTCTTTTTCCCTTAGCCGCTGCGCTTCTTGTTGCAAATGGTTCATCTCAGTCATCTTCTTCATTTTTGCAAGAGCTCCTAATCTCTTGACTTCTTCCTTCATTGCCGCTGTGGCCTTCTCTATGTTCTGGATGCTCTGCTGTAGTTCCAGTTTAGCTGGGAGCTCATCTAGCTCCGACCAGGTCGTCGTCGCATCAGCTAGTAATGACTCTGTGTCATCTATGCAACACTTCATCTGTGTTGAAGTGAGTCTAAAGGCCTCTTCCCTCGCTTCCTTGTCTTCCTAGGGTGTGCCTAGTGCTCGAGCCTCAAGCTCAACAATCTGCGCTTTGTGGTCTTCCTCCATCTTGGTCACTGTCTCCTCCGGAGCCTTTGCTCTGTCTCCAATTCTTCTGAATTTCTGCGTTAGAGGCAGGGTAACCTCTATGTTACACTGGGGTAAATCTACTGCGATGGTCTGCAGGGCCAGAATGAGGTCCTGTTCTCTTTCTTCATACGTTCTTAACTCCTCCACCTTTGTTTGAAAGCTTGCAGTGACTTCTGCATTCTTTTGTCTCAGCTGGGTGTTTTGTTTATAAGTCACAAGCTCTCTATCTCTAAGCTCTACGCTTAGCTGCTGCTGGATCATCTGTAATTGATCAACGGGAAACTCTATGAGGTTAACCTCAATAGGTTGTCTAATCTATATCTGCACATCCATCATCGGCGCAGGGAATCGGATGCTCCCTAGTGGTATCAACACTGTATTGATGCGATCTTTTTCCAGGATTTACTTGCGGGAAATTGATTGTGTTGAGATTTCTCCTGCTGGTGCCTTTACTGGCGGAATCTGTATCATGGAAGTCTTCTCAGTGAGTGCCTTTAACTCCTGAAGCTACTTATCTATTGCACTCTACAACTTGTCCTGTGATGTTTACATCGCCTGAAATGTGTCCTTCATTTCCTCCTTTAATCTTGCTACGATTTGATCATAGTCATTGTCAGACAGTGCGGTCTCTAAAGTTGGCTTTGTGGCTTTGTATTTTTTCCTCTTCTGTGACTCTGGTGGCACTTCTTCTGCATCTTTCCTCTTTTGTGCCTCTGGTGGCACTTCTACTGGATCTTTCCTTTTGGAACCCACCTTATCTTTTCCTTTGCCTGATTGGTCTATGGGTGGGGTATCTGTTGGTGCATTTCCTGCTGCGGCATCTTCTAATGCCTTCTTCCATTCTTTGCCAAAATCTTTGATGAAATCTTCTACATCCTGCGCTGTCATCCTAAACGAACCATTAGCCCAGTTATCCATTCTACACCTTTTTGGCCTTAGGTAGGTTCTATGGCTGTCCTCCATGAAATCAAGCCGATTATCATACATGTCCACAACCTCTGTGCTGATCTACGGTGTCTCCTGAATGACTCTTTTCAATAGGTTATAGTATTCATAGAATACTATCGCATTGATCTTTTTCTTGGTTGGGCTATTGCTCTCCCATAAGTTTGCATAGCACGCGCCTCTAGGCTCGCTGCCTCGTTTCTGTAGAAACTGAGTATGGGACGGCTCCTTCCACCTGACGAATGCACATAATATGAGTAGCCACGAGAAATGGAAGGGGTGGTTCGGCTCATCCTGTGCTGTCAAACAATCTTGAAGAAAAATATTTAACAAAAATAAACACCAATTAAACTGTTCACCTTCTGTGACTTGTATGGCAAGGTGAATTACTGATCATGTGACTTCCTTTGGGCGAACCTTGGTTAACAGTCTGCCTGCAAGCAGACTGGCTGTAAATCTGAGTGTATCATCTGCTATTGCTGCGAGGTCGTAATCCCGACCTCCTCTTTGTAGCTTATACTTGTTCACCATGGTTGCTGGTAGCTTGGAATCCTTGCTCTTACATGATACATGTGTCTGTAGGTCCTTACCGATCTTGGACAGCCCGATGATGTGGTGTATCAAGTCGATATTCAAGTCAACTCGGTTACCCAACCAGAGGTAACCTCCATGTACACGGGAAAGTAGCACACGCAGCACGACATTAACCTCTCCACCTCGTCCAAAATGTGGTATTCTCAACAAATTGAGCAAGCCTGATCGCTCAAGAATCTGGACATGTTCCATAGGAACAAACTCATCTGTATTGGTCCTCGGGTTCCTCTGAACCGTAAGATACTGGTCCGACCGAAACTGAGGATATGTCTTACCATCTCCAAGGTTATAGTCTATAAATTTGAGAACAAGGACATATCCTAACAGTTCTCCATCTTTCTTTACACAAGGGTCAATGGCTGGTAGCAGAATAAGAAACTCAGCACCATTGGGAATGGTTACCTCTGGTGCGTCCTTGACTCTCGGCACAATGTATGTTGCTGCCATATGAACTTCTTCTTCCTGCTCTGGACCAAACTCTTCTACTATCTGAGCTTGAATCCTCATCCTTGGCAACTGTCTGACCTATGATGTACCTAATTTCACAACCTTGGGCGGCATTGTCATAGCAGACACGAGGCCACCACTCTGGAATCGTCTCACAATGTCTTCTAAAGGTTCCGTCTAGGACAGAAACCACTCGGTGCAATACTTTGGACTGGCAATGGCTACGAAATTGGGGAAAAATTAGCACTCTGTAACTAGAATATCTCTGCACAGTGAAAACTCTTCAAATTGCTCTATAGCTCTCAGAACTCACAAAATTAACCCTTCTGTATGAATGATCTGTATATTTATAACGAGGGCAATCATTTTTGAAGCAACGGTTATCTATGCTAGACCCATCGGTAGTATTAATTGCATGGATAAGACAACACCCATCGTTTCGATCCTCATTAATTGCTGAAATCCGATCAAATTTCCCTCGAAATGTGTGTGCAGGCACCGGTCTCGTCAAAGATTTTACCAAATATGGAAAAATCATTATATTGTTGCCAAATCTAGGGCAACGTATACCTATCGTATCTATATTAACTGCTTGTCAGAAGGCGAAGTAACTGGTCTTCTGTCCCTTTTCAAAACTGGCTACATGGCACAGGAAAACATCGCCTTGCTGTGATGCCACACCGCATCATTCTGAACCGAAGTGCTGGTGTGAAGCGCCACAACGTATAAAACTCCGCAAGCATCTTATGGCTTGTGCAAAACAAACTTTTACTTAGAACCTTTTTTTTTTTTTACGGGCCAGTGTAGACTCATTACCGGTGCGATGCCTCCTTTCAACTACACTGGAAATATGCACTTGGTGCGATGCCTCCTTTCAACTACACTGGGCATCTGCACTTGGTGCGATGCCTCCTTTCAACTACACTGGGCATCTGCACTCTCATAACTGTCTGAGTTAGGGCTGGGAGGTGGAGTGGCTATCACTATAGAGCTTAATCCTGCTGCCATTAATCAAAGTGGGAAGAAGCTCCCCATTTAGTTTGTTGAGCTGAACGGCACCTCCTTTTGTAACTTGTTGTATCTGATATGGCCTCAACCAATGTGTCTTGAACTTCCCTGGAAACTTTACAAACTTACTATCATAGAGGAGCACTAGGTCTCCTTTCTAAAAAATATTTCTCTTTATATGCTTGTCATGCCAAGCTTTCTCTCGTGCCTTCTGCACTCTCTGATGGAATCCTACGATGAATCTGTCTTCCTCTAAGGCAAGCAGTTGCGCTAGTCTTTCATTCATCGTGTCTGTATTAGCCATCCCGGTAATTTGAGCAATTCTGAAACTGGGAATAATATATTCCATAGGCATAACAGCCTCTTGATCATACACCAAGCTGAAAGGTGTGTATCCAGTAAGTTTCTTACATGTAGTCCTATAAGCCCATAATACAGCGTTAACCCTGAGGTCCCAATCATTTCTTTGGCTGTTACAGATCTTAGTAAGAGAATTTTATAGAATCTTGTTAAAGGCCTCCACCATACCATTAGCTTGTGGGTGGTAGGGAGTGCTCTTATGGTGCTGTATCTGGAGTTCCTCCGTCAAGGCTTCAATAGTACGGTTCAGAAAATGTGTGCCTTGATCACTCATCAAAATTACTCGACATCCAAATCTACTAATGATGTTTTCAAAAATGAACTATGCAGCTGTAGCAGCATCACAATTCCTTACTGCTTTGGCCTCTACCCACCTGGTGAGGTATTATGTTCCGGTGATGATGTATCTTGTACCAGTTCATTTTCCTGGTGGGTTGATAGGACCCACAAAATCTATAGCCCATTTTTCAAATGCACGCAGCGTAATCTGTGGTTGCAGCGACATTTCATCTCTTCATGAAGGTTTTCCTACCCTCTGGCAGATATTGCAGCATCTGCAAAACTCCTTAGTATCTTTGTGCAAAGTAGGCCACCATAATCCTGCAGCTAGTATTTTCTGAGCAGTCGTCTTTCCTACAAAATGACCTCCTGCAGCACTTGAATGTGCTTCTATGATAATGGCCTCTTTTTCATGTGGCATCATGCATCTGCGCAAGACTTCATCTGGACCTAACTTGTATAACTGTCCTACGATCAATGTGAAGTCTGCTGCTTTAACAACTAGCTGTTTCTTTTGCTGCTTATTAAACTCAATTGGTGCCCACCCTGTAGTGAGAAAGTGAATGATATCAGTGTAGTACTCATCTGCGATATGGATAGAAAACAATTGCGCATCTGGAAAATTGTCCTCTAGATTACTTGGTTCTTCTCCTGAGTCTATTCGCGATAGATGATCAGGTCCAGCATTCAATCTCCTTGGTTTTACAATGATTTCAAAATCATACTCCTGAAATAGGAGTAACCATCTACAGATTCTTCCCCCTAACACTGGCTTATTGACCAAGTACTTCAAAGTGGAATGGTTAGTAAACATCTTGAATGAGGCACCCAACAGGTAGTGCTTGAACTTCTGTAGAGCATACACCATAGCTAGTCCTTCTCTTTCTATAGTGGTGTAGTTCTTTTCTGCAGTAGATAGCTTTCTGCTCGAGTATGCGATAGGGTGATCTATACCCCCTTCTCCTGGCTGGGTTAAGACGATCCCTAGTGCGATGCCAGATGCATCCACATGTACATGAAATGGCTTGGTCCAATTTGGAAATACTAAGATGGGTGTTGTAACCATCTTCTCTTTAAGAGTGTCTAGACTTTTCTGGCATTCCTCATTCCATAGGAATTTTACGTCTTTCTTTAACAGCTTTTCCATAGGTGATGTGAACTTTGCATAACATTTGATGAATTTTCTATAGTACCCGGTATGACCAAGTACTGTCTGCAATTGCTTGACTGAGTTGGGTGCTGGAATATTTACAATGATGGCAATCTTTGCAAGATCTACCATCAAGCCTTGTCTACACACAATATGACCCAACAAAATACCAAATGGCGCACAAAATATACATTTCTTTAAGTTAAGAGAAATCCGGTATTGCCTACATTTCTCTAACATGAGCCTTAAATCTCCTATATGCTTGTCTATTAATCCAAATACAGTCCAATCATCAAAATAGACTTCTAAGAACTTATGGATGTATTCCTTAAATACAACAACTACTACTCTGGAAAAAATAGCTGGTGCATTTTTAAGACCAAAGGGCATTACCGTATACTGGAATGAGCCCCATTCTGTCACAAAAGTGGTCTTATATCGATCCTCTGGATGGATTCTGATCTGGTGATAGCCTGAAAAGCCATCAGTGAAGGAGTAGACCTCATGTCCTCCCACATTGTCTAACACTTCATCAGTAAAAGGTGTCGGAAATGGGTCGTGAAGCAATGCATCATTGAGTTTGCGCAAATCGACACAAATCTTGATGTCTCCTTTGGTTTTCTTTTCCTGTACGACCATGGGACTAACCCATTCGCTCTCTTTTACGGGCTCAATGATGCCTGCTGCTAGCATCTTATCGATCTCGTCCTTGACTTTTTCTTTATAACGCGGATTTAATCTATATGGACGCTGCTTGAATGGTCTGGCATCCTCTTTTAAAGGTATCCGCATTACTCCCAGATCTCCTACTATTCCCTTCATCTCTGTGAACTTAGTGGGGAATAAGTCCTGGTAGTTGTGTAACAGATCTGCAATGTGTCCTACCGTTTCATCATCCCAATAGTCTCCAATAGAGGCAAACTTTGGTTCTGTGTCTGTTCCAATATTGATCTTTTTAATCTTGATAGGATCTGTGATAGCTGGAATCTGTAGCTTCGGTCCATCAACTTCATGAGTCCCTTCTGACTCTGGAATGTTGATGCTGCGAGGATCCTCATCCTCATCCTATGACTCTGCTGCGAAGTTATAACACTCGAGCGCATATTCTAACTGGATGGCCCACTCAGGCTGAGCATGCACTGATATGGTATAGTCCTCAAATATCTTAATATTTATAACATCTAGGGCCTGATCAATACTTGGATACTCAGATTCAAAAGCGAAAGTGAGTTCAAAGCTGTCTATCATAACTAGCCATGTAATGGTTCCTCTATGCAATTATGTCTCTGTGTACCAGTTTCTTGGGATTTTCTCTAAAGTGTGAATGAATAGGTGAACCCATTCATCCTTGGGAATGTCTGATCAGTTCTATTCACACATCTAAATATGTGACATGGGGTCACTTTCTCCTGTGTATTTCTGCTGGAAATAGTCCTTGTTATTAGAGAATATGATCGCCATCAATCTCTTAAGATCATCCCATGATGCGATATTCTCTTTATGTGCATGCCACCATCTTGCAGGTGTGGCTCTCACAGCAAGGTCAATAGCTGACATCCTCTGTTCATGAGGAATTTCTTGTTCAAATTGGTGTAAAAAGTCATTGACATTCGCTAAGCCATCAAAGGACGGAATATCCTTAACCTCTGCGCCAATCCATCGCAGTGACTTAGTCATAAACGCACATCTACGAGCTGAGACTTCATAAAGTCTGTTCTGCCAGTTCTCTAAACCAACATCCGAATCTGATGCGCATGAGCTGTCGCATTGCCAACTAATGTTCCCTTCTGTGGTTGGATTGATGTAGTCGCTCTGGTTAGCCATCATCTGATAGGGGATCTCCATATTACGCGCCTCTTCCTCTACTCAGATAGGTTCAATATATCTAGGTCCCTGAAGAGGATCCAACAGTGCGATGACCCGAATCTGATTGTCCTCAAAGGTCATTTGTCTTTTCTTTAGATCGATAATAGCCATGTTATCGATTGCCCAATCAATACCTAGTAGAGCTGGGTACGGTCTACTATCGCCAATGATTTCTATAACTTCGAAGTCTGCAAAGCTGCGAACTCCGTCAATGTCAACTGGTACTTGTGGTAATCGACCCAGTGGCGATACCCTCTGCTGATTGGCTAGTCTCAAATGGATAGGTGATCTAGCTAACTTAGGGCTACCCATCTGTTCCCATGTCTGCTTAGTCAGAACATTGACCTCTGATCCTAAATCTAGGATTACCTCATCCATTTCAAATTATCCAACTTGTGCTGTGAGTCTCATCTCTCTTCCTGTTCTTGTATGGCCCATAATATTATTAACAGCACACTGCTCACGGAAGAAGACGGCTGACATTGGTATATGATGCCCTAAAGCTCTCCGATAGCTTTCTCATTTCTCACAAGTTTCAAACAGCTTCGCAGGAAGGATTGTACGCTTCCTATCGACTCATCCTCGTCGCACCTTCCAGATGTGGTAGCCTGTGATATCGGCACAGGACTAACGCCACAAGGTCTTTGCTGTGGTATGCCCCTAGATGGTTGTACCTGTGATCCTGATGGTGTAGGGTCATTAAAGAAAGTTTTAGCTTCCTGAAATGTCTCTTTATTCTTCTGCAGGTCAAGTGGTGTCGATTTATTAGTAGCTTTGCGCACCCACTCGTGACCTATGTTCTTTTCAGCATCCTGTGATGTCCCACTGGTGGAAGCACTGCTGCGAGTCACAATGTTGACTCTTGGTTCTGGCTCTTTCTTCTCAGTAGCAATAAGCTATATTTTCTGGTTTATTGCTGGCTTAGGCTCCCTGATCTTGGCTATCAAGACAGGACATTCTTCTATAACGTGGTCATAGGACTTGCAGTAGTTACATGTCATAGTAGGTTTCTGACAATCCCTAGCATAATGTCCTACAACTCCACAATTGTAACAAGTGATCGGTCCATGGCCGCGGCCAAATCCTTCACCACGACCAAATCCTCCTCCACGGCCTCGTCCTCTGAATCCTCCTCCACGACCAACATGAGTCGGTTCATGCTGTGGTCCTGCTGCTGGACCTGGTGTCTCTGATTGGACTCTGTACAAGTCATGCTTTCTTTCTATCATGAGATCGTAGGCTCTGCAATTATGTTCATCGTGTCCTACTGACTTACAGAAGTTATAGTATAAGTTCTTAGGGGTTTGTACATACTTCTGAAGTAAAGGGAATTCCTGAGGTCTATGTCCTCTTGTTCTACAAAGTTCACACCATGGCCCTTGGGTCTGTATTAAGGGGTTAGGAGCCCCACTTGCTAGATATTCAACAAATACTGGACAGTTATCTTTAGTATGGCCTTGTCCTTTACACTTGGTACACCATAGTTCTTGTGCAACCTCTTTGCCTTTCCTAATCTCATGCAGCTGTAAGGTGAGGTTAGCTAACTGATTCTATAGGTTTGTAATACCTGTGCTGGTCTCAACTAGAGGTGAAGCCTCTAGTTTCATTTCCATCTCCAATGCTTCATCCTACGTACAGAGTCTCTGCTGCATTAGTGGCAGTCTAATGTGAGGGAGCAGTGCTGCAATAAACCATTCCTTATGCTGTTCCGACGCAAACTCAAAGCTGACTTGGTCTATAAGGGCTTTGAATTTCTGATCAAAGTCCCATACTGAATATGAGGGTAACTGTTTAATGTCTTTGAGCTCTGTGATACTCTGTGACTCAGACTTAGGTTTCTTAAATTATTTGATCATGGCGTTCCTGACCTGTACAAGTGTTCTGACCTGTGCTGAGGTATACTTCATATACCAGGTTAAGGCTCTTTCTCTAAGCGTAGTAGCCAACTGTACAAGTTTAGTATTATCATCCTGGATCCCTTTGATGGTCCATACTGCTTCACATAGGAACCAATGTTGTTCTGGGTCTTCTACCCCTGTACCCTTAAAGGTAGGTAACTTCATGTCATCCCCCATTCTATTTCTACGTGGTGGATGCTGATTTGCTGGATTACTACCACTCGGCGGTGTAGATGTAGGTGACGTAGCGGTAGTATGTACTGTATGTGAACTACTAGATGGAGTTCCTACAGGATTGTTCTGAGTCTCGGTTGCTTTCTGTGGGGTATAAGGGTGGTAAGGGATACCCCCTTCTGTTCTTTCTGTATTACTATGACTTTGTTGTCTAGTATTATCTGAACTGTTTTCAAATACGGAAGATTTGAAATCTACTTTATATTTCTTTCCACTATGTGTACATCCGATGTCATCAAAATCACTCTCAAACTCTTGTGACATTACACTTTCTTAGCTTATTGGTCTGAGACTATATCCATTACTCCTTTTTCATGTAATAACATCTTAATGGACAAGTTTAAAGAGTTTAGGTACTTACCACGATATCCTTTGAAGAAGTACCGCTCGGCCTGGCTGGAACTTTTTCTTTACTCAACTGCAAACTCTATGATGAAGCCTTCTAGCACACTTGCAAGCCAGAAGTCTACTGCTCGTGAAATGGGATTATCAACACTCCTTACAGTCTGAATCAACTCCGGTGTCCAGACAATGTTCCTCTTTTTATTGAATATATTCTTATCAGTCAACTTTGATAACCAGTCGTACAACTCATTTGCATAGGTCGCAAAAAATATCTCATGCAGGTCTGTGAAGATATGTTTTTGTAACCAGTCCTCTGTACTAAGCCTAGGACTTTTGTTTTCTGTCGCAGCAAATTCTTTTTCCTTAGACTCAACCCATTGGTTGAGTTCTTCTTTAGTAGGATGCCAACAGAACATTATCTCTTCAATGTGTTCAAAGCCAGCAGTGGAACCATTTGTTGGTTTACAACTGGGCAGACCCAAGTTTACTTGTATACATATACCAACAATACCCCTAGCTCACTAGACTTTTCGGCGACAGACCGCAGAATGGCCTGAAGTCTCACCTGAAGTGATCTTGGATGGGTTGGATGAAGACTCAAGTGTCTTCAACCAGGTTCTGTAGCATCCTAGTGTCTCGCGACTCTTCTTAGCCAGCGGGATCTCTCTGCACAGCGCTGTTCTCTCTTACTCGCTGGCTCTGACAGGGGAACAACCCTTATCACATCGCAGTCTCTCTGATGATGCGCACACGTTCTCTTCTACTCAAACTTCTACTTGCGATATATTCTATAGTAAGATTCAATGCGACTCTCAAGGTCCCAAGGCTTCTCTCTGGGTAGAATAGCTCTGTTAACCCTCAACAAGGTGTTAAACGATCTTACTCAACTTCCATAGTTCAACATGCTCAATATCAACTGTACTCAACTTGCTGGACTTAATATGTAGGAATCACTTAACACTGTAACTATCACTATCGTGAATCAAGTACTAATAAACTCATATATAGAATACTTGATACACTCAAATTGCATGTAAACCTCTATGCTATTGTAAACTAAAAGATAGCATACATACATTAACTGTAAGCAAAGCTCATGTAATGAATGACAGATAGCAATAAGTAAACACAATCACATGAATTAATCACACAACACACTGATTTTACGTGGTTCACTCCCAGGAAGGAAGCTACGTCCACAGGAACTGGTTTTTATATTATAACTTGAGAGAGTAAACATAGTTCCGCTACAACCTAGTATGGCGCTTGAGATCTTCTGGGTAACTCCGCACACACATCCGGGAGCCCTTCTCTCCTAGATCTCTTCTCTTCTTATATTGTCTTCTTACAATATACTCTTCCTCTCTCTCTCTCAATCCCTATGGATTTTTACATTCATGCTCTAGGAGCCAGCCATTGGTTACAGTAAGATAACTACAGACTGAATACAGAACCAAAGCTGCTTATCTATGAGCTAACAGACCAACTGACTCTCTGACTAGTTAATTATCTGAATAGATATCTCAACTGACCCGCTAGCTAACCTTTCATCATACAAAATACATTCTTATATAGGCGACCTGAAGGTCTCGCCATTACAACACTGTGGGCCAGTCCCAACAGTAACCCAAAACCCTAACTAGTGAGAGTCGACGTATCTGTACTTGAACTGCCTCTTTTTGTCACACCACAACTTCCTACAGTCTTCCACGCTTACCGACGCTGATCGTGGGTACCGGCGCCGCTTCCTTTCTGTACTTTGTCTTCAATACCTCGGCTTGTTGCTCCTTTTCTCTTTATGAGGGTAGCTGAGCCCTCCTGTCTCTACCGCTGCCTTAAGTGTAGTGGGTGAGCTCTCTCTTTTCGGCCGCCACCTTAAGTGCAGTGGGTGATCTCTCTCTTCTTAGCCGCTCAGGTACTGTTACCTTTGAATTACTCGTTCCAAAACATCAGCTTTTCCTGTAGCTGCGGGACCCTGCTCCAGTAATCGCAATAGGAGGAGACAACTGTAACTTTTTTTCATTTTGGAGACATTGAAGGTAGGCTTGGGAAGGCTACTTCATTGAGGGAAGCAACAATTTCTCAAGTGTTGGACTAAAGACAATTGGGAGTGGTTAAAAGTGACCATGGATGGGATAAGGAGGTTGGAAAGTAGGAATGTGATGATGATAGGAGTTCTCGTGACATTGTCAAGGACAAGAATGAAGTTGAGTGTTTGAGGATGTAACATCCATGCATGGCTAACCAACATGCCTAGAATGAGAAAGATATGGATTAGTCACATTTGGGCACTTCTGAAAGCACCCAAGGAAAAGTAGGGAGTTTATGGATCAAGTATGGATGCAGAAATTTTGAAAGCAAGTCATGTTGATGTGACCTAAAGGCTTCAACGAATCAACAAAGAATTGAACAAGGGGAGAATCAGCAAGGGGATTCAACATTCAATATAAATATTCAATAAATAATTATTTGACAAGAAATTAAGTGAAAAATATGTTATGAGGTCCATTTTCCCAAGGTGTAGTGGTAAAAAACCACGACAGGGGGAAAACAAGTTGTACAACATGTTGGGAACTTATGGAATTCATTGGCATGACACTTGGGTGCATGCCAAAGAATTGAAAAAACTATTCTGGTACAATGGGGCTCTTGATGTAGGTTCACCCAAGAGGGGCATTGGGATAATCACACTAGTGCTAAAAATTAGGTTAGTAGAGTTATCAACAAGCCTTTGGGCCAACTGTCAAGAGAGAAATTAGTTTTCTTGGGGTTTCCCAAATGACACATCCCTAAGGAAATTTGTTGGCCAAGCAAAAGTTTGGGTTCCCACTTATGAGATAGCATGGAGTGACACCTCATATATTTTAGTTTGGTGTGTAAGAGTTAAGACATCATCAAATAAATGAAGAGACCAAGATGTATTTAAACCAAAGAGATAAGGAAAAGGGAAAATGTATTTGTGCTAGGAAGGGGTGTGGAGGTAGAGCACCCAAGTGAATACATAATCCATGATAGAAGGATTTAAGGGAGATAGAGGTGGTAGCAAGAAAATTGGGAAATTTTGGAATGGATCTATCAAGGAGTTTTGTTGTGAAAAATATTGCACAAGAGTGAATCCTTCCCACTTGGTGAGAGGAAAGGCCTTGTAGGATGCAACAAGGCCTTAATATTAGGTTCCCCTTGTGTGGTTAGGTGATTTCTCCAAGTGATTTTGCAAATGGTTGTTAGTGAAAATAGAAAAAAATAAAGGAAATCAGAACAAAATTAAACAAAATTCAAAGGGGTTAGAAAATGTAAACTCCAACAACCAATATATGTCAAACCACTTATTATATTTCCCAATGGTCAAGAATAAACAACACCTTGGATTTGTGAGCTCCAAATGGTGGAAAAAAATCCCTATAAGAGAGGCATATTTAGTCCACACTAGATGTCAAGTGTATTGAAGAACAAATGATGAGAACACTTACCCCATGGAGGAAGGAGGCAAGGGAGCTTGGTGAATTCTAAAAAAGAAGGAAAGGGTGAGCTATAAGTGGGCTCAAGAAAAATTACAGTAGGATAAACTTGATCTAAATTATTACTCATAATTAGCATGACCATGTAATTCTTTTATAGGGCAATAGGTGGCCAAGAAATAAAAAGATCCCAATGTGAACCCAATGATCCATGATTTGGCTCCAAAGTACACAAGAGAGGCCATTTAAGGAAACCAAGTGTGTGAAGGATTAAATTCAAATTCTTGGAGGTTATTAAATTGAGCACATAGATCTGTGGATCAACACACAACTCATAAGATAGATCATACAATTTTACTCAGAAATTGAATAATTAAACAGTGCAAAAATGGATTGCAACTGTGAATGCTTTTATTAATCAAAAGTAATTAGATAATTAATTACAATGTAGTACAATGGCTAAATATCCTCATGCAATTCGAATCCATGTGACGAAATTTGAATTGGTTTGACTCTACTTGAATGCATAGTTAACTGACCTTGTATAAATAATTATCGTAGTTAAAAATACCAACTCAAGTGTCTAATTCAGTGTTAACTAGTCTAAATAACTGAGCTAGGTGAGTAAATGCGCCTCACCTGCTTGCAGCCATGCAAAGCTAGAGTTAACTGATTAGAACTGAATGTAACTGATTTCTAACTGAGGTTGACTAGTCACCAATTGAACTCAACTAATGGAGGTTGGTTTCGACATTCTCAGTGGCTCCTAATTTGTAGGAATTGATCTAGGAGGCTCCTAAACTGATGCATGCAAGTGAAATCAGTGGTGGTTGGACTCAATTAGTGTTCCCCACACTTTAGTAACTGGTACATGTGCCCCAATTAGGCAAAGTGGACCCAATGGTGCTATTGACTAAATATAGATTGAAAGGACTCTTGATTTAGACATAATTGACCAAATTGGACAAGGGAGGATTATAATCCTAATACCCCCCTGAATGATAACTTGGACAATTTGTGGGCCCTGGTAACATAGACCATAGGTCACCCATTATAGCAAGTAAAGTAACTTCTCAATACAAGGATTTGGGGAAAAAAACACATGGGAAAAAATCCCCCCCTCTAACTAAGCAGATAGAATCAGAATTCAAGTTTAAAAAACTTGAAAATATGTTACTACAACCTTTATCTTTGTGATGTAGTGAAGTAGCATGCATGATGTTTAGTGCATAGGTATCTTGGGTCCTGGCATGTATACTTTTCCATCCTCTCCCAAAATCATGATTGAAGGAAGGAGGAATGTAACCTTTGCCTCTTTATAGATGAAGAGGTGTATGATCCACTGTATTCTTCTGAAAGAAGTGTAGCTAATCAGACCTTTCCATGTAGCATCTCACAGGGATATTGTTGCATCTATCTGAAGGAGGTGAGGTTGAATGGCATAGCGAAAGGGTCTTTGTCTTTTGTTTTCCAGATGGATTTCCAGTCATCTTCCTAGATTCCCACTTGGGAGTAGGGACTGGATCCAGATATGAATCACTCTAAATCTCAATCTCATAAACTGATACAGCTGGTTCTGCAATATTAGTGGAAACTGCAATAGAAGTAAATGAAATGTTTTTACCTTCCCTTTCAAGTGGCAGCTGAGAGTGCACTGGTTCTAAAAATTGCATGAAGTGTGAGAACTCATATGCCTTGGAGGCATGATTTGCAACATCCTTTGCTATGATGTTCCCAATAGAGATAATTGTGATCTCCACTAAGTCAGGACTAAATATGACTCGCTTTAGAGAGCCAGTATGAGTCATCTGGTATGAAGATAACAGATTTGTAGCTAAGGAGGGAACATAAAGCACATATTTGAACTTTCCATGTTCAAGCTTGATAGAACCCTTCCCATTGGATTGAATTTGACTATTATTACCCATCTGAATACTAGGACCATCAAAATACTATAAAGAAGAGAATGATTCTTTGGATACAAACATATGATTGGAAGCTCTAGAATCAATGAGGAAGGCATGTGTTGTTGAATATCTAGCCTTCAGTGCATGACATGTCTCTTCATGTTCTTCAGTTTCTTCTCTATGGTTAGCCTTCCTTGTGCTAGAAGGTAAACTAGTGTTATTTTTCTTCAGAAGAAGAGCCATTTCATCAATTGTTCTTCTCATACAGGATCTTTCTGGATGAAATCCCCTTCCACAGTAAGAACAAAGGGTCTTTCCTTTTCCATTCTTCTTGCTTCTCTTAGAACCTGAAGGCTCATTTGACTACTCTTTCTCCATAGGAGACTCATATTTTTTATTCCCCTTACCATTCGCAACTCTAGGTCCTCCACCAACCAGTGCTTGATCTCTATAAGATCAAATGATCCCCATTTGGATCAACTTGTCATGCTCATGGGTGAGAGATTCAATGAAGGAATTAAGAGTGGGAATCCTCCAATTTGGAGTAGTGAGCTTCCCTGAATGAAAGGTTGATACAAATACTGAGTAGTCTGCACCAAGTTTTAAGAGAATGGAAAGGATGAGTTGATCATCATCCTTATCAACCTTGCATAGCTTCAACTGGAACACCAGGTGCTAGAATTTGGTGAAGAAGTAATTGAGTGTTTCGAAGTTGGAAGGATGAAGAGAAATCGACTCATTCTCTAGTTGATAGATCCTCAGGTCATCCTGCTTATCAAATAAGGAAGAAAGCTTATCCCAAACCTCCTTGGGAGTCTTCAATACATTGATGTGGAAGAGAATATCTCTAGAGATTGAGAGGCACGAGCATCAATCTAATTTATCAAGCCTATTCCAGTATTTTTCTTTGTCAACATGATGAATTGGCTCTACCTCTATCTCCATTGTGAGCTTGAAGGGTATTTTGGAGCGAAGCTGCATCTCCATGTCCTCCTTCCACTGGTGGTAGTTGAAAGGAGTGAAAGGATCCATTGTAGGGGCCATTGTGTTGCTTGTAGCGAATGCAGTGACAAAGATTGAAAAAACTGTAAATCACACAATCAAATAGACAAAGTAAGGTCAACAATCTGCACTTTTGGAATTTTATTCACACCGAGCATAGTTGATCAAGAAATATTGATCAACAATTCCTTAACTTGGGGTATTAAGTGGTAAATTCTCTGCTTCTGGTGCAGTGCTCGTGTTAGCACTCAGAATGTACCCAAGGTTGTGAAAGGTAAATCCCAAGGTAACAACAAAACCACTTTATAAAGAAACTGGTTTTTCTTCCAGAGAGGGATCTCTTAATACAGATTTTACAAGACCAGATATAAACCAACACTCAAAGATTTGTATAGATGGTTGAAACAAAATATAACCATTGGGCATGGGGTCATATATAAATAAAAATATCACAAAGACATATACATGAGATTTATCAAAGGCAAGGTAACCATTTCATCACAGACATTCATTTAGTTCAGGTGAGACAGAAGAGACAATGAACAAACCATTAATACAGAGCATCAAAGATGATTTCTATATTAACTTTAGTAGAAAAATGTATAAAATATCCAAAACGATGATCAGAGCATAGACATTACGAATTCTAACCATCCAACACTGTGTTTCAGATATGAAGAAAAACGAAATGAAGTGTTACACTGGAAAACACAATCAATAAGGAAAGAAATACGGACTGTAATGGAAATGACACAGGAATCTCTGATAACTCTTATGCATTCGCTCTGTTATTCAAAAATAATATGTCGTCAAAATCATTCAACAACAATATGGGTTCCAACCCCCATCAAATAAAATAGATGCAAATATATACATAAAATAATTGATCTTCCAAGAAGATTCATAACTGAATGATCGGCTTAATTAAAGTCTTGTAACTAAATTCCTAACTTCTAGGAATAAACTACAGCTTCAATCCTAATAGATCACTAAGTTAAAATCAACTTGATAACATGTCCTCGTCCAAGCATCTCCTCAACGCTCGACATATGTCTTCATGAATGGAGGATGTATTTTGTCTTTCCGAACCTTTCCATGACTCTCCATTGCTCTATGCTTGGGGTATCATATTCCATCATCTCTCAAATTGACACTTCCAACTCCATGTAAGCTTCATATGATACCTTAGGTAATCCTTTCCTGATAATCAAGAACTTTTGTAATATTTCAAAGTCCTCTGTCAGCTTATCCACTATAATTTTTCCTGTCAAACCTTTTTCTAAATCATCAAATTTGGAATGATCCATGCGGTTTTGAACTAACAAGCTGTGATAGTGCTCCTGAGAAAACATCCATCCTTCCTCGTCCCAAAAGGAAGGCAGGCTGTCCTCAAATAGCTCTTTGAAAACCTGCTTGAAGTTATCAACCTGTGAAACCATTTTATCAACTTTGTCCTGGACCGTCTTCATTAAATGATGCTTGTGGATAAATTTTTTATCCCATAGTACTATTGATATTCTATCTTTTACTCCCATATCATGTAATTTCTGGTATGTTAATGAATTTAAAAAATTCAATGTGTTCTGGGCTGTGGCAAGGGGTTTTCTCTTGATATTTTCATTCACTAACTTTATTCTTTGGTGGGCCAAATTGATCAATATGATTTGATCATCGATAAATTTCATATAGTTCCTGAATTTAGTGATTTCCACAGATAAGGTGTCCCAAATGATGTGCTTTGCCCCCTGGAGAGGACCTTTCCCGATGTTCCTTTCCTTCAGTTCATTGAATTTCTTTTGCAGCTGATTTCTGTCTTGCAATATTTTATTTTTACTCTCACTTAATTTGGCTAACTCGGACTTGATCTTTTAATTTTCTACCTTTAACTCTTTTATTTCTTCATCCTTTAAGCTTACTTGGGACATAGGTACCAACAAATCATCTGCAGAAAAATCATTTAATGGCTTCTAATTATTTACAATAGACAGGTCCTCATCAGTGGGAGTCTGACTCATCAATTCTTCCATGATATCCTTTTGATCAATTTGGTCCTTTTTCAGCAAGGAGATTTGAGATATTAGGTCACTCCATTCAGTTTCCCACTTGTCTTTTTCCTCTTGAAATTTAACTGCTCTTCCTTTATGTTCCATCATTTCCTGGTGGATCTTATCTTTCTCTTCTTGTAATGCCAATAATTCGGATTATTGAACATGCTCAATGCTTGGGATCTTCAACTTTTTCTTCAAAACTTGGAGGGCGTTGTCTTTTTCTTCCAGCATTCTTCTGACTGCTTGGGTGTTATCTATTTCACTCCCTGAACTGATAATATATGCTTGTAGCTTCTTAATCTGAATGGAATTGGCCTTAGTTTCAATTTTTTCATGTTTTACCTGAACCTCTAAGTTATCTACCAAAATTTGTAGTTTATTGATTCTCACCATAGCTTGTAAGAAATCTGAATAAATAATGTCTCTTGTTTGCTTGTGTAGCTAAATTTTGTCGGGTACGCTAATCTTGTCCAACCTTATTTCCATCTCGGACATCGTTTTATCATTCACCATGGCCAATTTGAAGGTATTTCTTTCTACATCCATGGCAGAAACCAAGGAGGTTTTTGGACTGTTTAAACTTCTTACCCGCGGAAGTAAACTCCTTGTCTCTTCAAGAGACTGCTTTCGCTTCTCCATATAACTGGCCTTGAGTTCCTCTTTGGATTTGAAAATTGGAATTGATTCTGAACTATCTACACTTTTAAAATAAAATTGATTTACTTGTATAGATTTTGTTGGGACTAAAGCAACCTTCTTGAAATCATCAGAAATCTCTTCACTTAAAACTCCACCAACTTGAAACAATTTGGATTTTTTGTGTGACCCATCTTCATCCACTTCCATGATTTCGACCTCAGAAAGACTTCTTTTAATTACAATATTAGGACTCTCTGCTACTTGGGATACTACAACTGGTAAAGTATTTGCATCTTCATCAGACCCTGGAGTTTCCATAAACTGCAACAGATTGGCTGTTTCAATCAAACCTTCAATAAACTGGTGGTCAAACGGCTTGTTTTTGTTCGTCTGTTTTCTTAGGGAAATTATATGATGAGGATCATAATTTACCCTCGACTCTTTTTGGAATTCCATATTCTCCAGCAATTTCTCTATGAACACTAGGGCACCTTTATTTTTGAAAATAAAAGAACCAACTTTAAGCGGGAATTTAATATTTGAGGATTTTTTAAAGGCCCCAAAATGTTCTTCCTCTGAATGCAACCTTTGCCTCATAAACTCTAATGTGAAAACTCTGGGAGTGAGGAAAGAAGGTAACTTCTATGGTTCCCCAGTAAATCCATATATCCTCAAAACAGTAGACTCCTTATATAGAAACCAATCTCCAACTTGGTCCTCAGGTGAGGACTGCAATTCAAACATGTTAATTTGATTAGGCAAATCTGAAGAAAACATGGTGTTTAAAAACTGCAATTCGGTGACGTTTGAACACAGCAACATGTTCAACAAGTAAGTTTGAAATTTAAAGAACCTGGCCTTTGGGAATTCACTTAATTGAAGATGTATTGTTTCTGCCAAGTACTCATCTAGACTGAATACAGGAACCAACTGAGACTCAGAACCTAATGAACTTATTTTTAACAGAAAACCAAGGATGACTTCATTTACATGGCAATCATCGTCAAGACCCAAGATTTGACAGACCAAGGATATCACTAACTGAACTTCATCTTTGAAAATATGAACATGGTAAGGCAGGAAAAGACCGTCTAATGGATGAACCTCTTTTAGAATGCTGGACAGGAATTGGCAATGAACTTCAGTCCCACAGCTTTTGTACAATTCAGCGAGAATGGACTCATTTACCGGTTCACGACTGTCAGGGTAACTATCGAGCAAGTTTAGATTTTCATGGACAACTTTGGCATTAATTTTATAGAGTATTCGAGACGTAGACTGACTCACAATGACTCTCTGAGAAGGGGAATAATTAACCACGCACCATTCTGTGAACTTGAGGAAATGCAGAGTTTGTTCGATAGCAAAATAATATAGAAAGGATTTACAGACGTTTAAGACATCATTGCCCTGTGAATTATAATGCCACAACCTTTCTTTAATGACTGATACACTTCCTATGGATAGGAAAAGGTTGCACACTCCTCGGTCTCTATTAACCAGATAATCTTCCCTGTCATTTGAAATATGACCAGACCCCTGTAATTCCTTTCCTCGGTCCATAATTCAGTTGATAATGGTAATTAGATGGACGAATTATGGGCGTTTGAGCCTTACCTATTACAGTGGCTGCGTGTGTTCGAAATTGACAGTTGAAGGTTGACAAGGACACAAGTCTTTTTCAATCGTCCGGCACCAATAAAATAATCATCGAACAAGTCAACCTTGCTTTTATAGGACCCCACTCCGGAGGCTCCCTTTGGCGGTTTCCACCAAACCGCTTTTGCCTCCGAAACACACCACGATCGACCACGTGTACAGCAGTTTCTATTCCGCTACCGCCCTTTACCTTCAACTACCGTGCAAATTCTCGCTTCGGATCTATCTGTGACTGTCGATCTATTTCACCTTTATTTTTCAGCCATCGGATCAAGTGACACGTACCTAATTCTGTCCAGCGTCCTCGTCTTATCAAACGTGTAGGTTCCCGTTCCGGATTTATCCACGATCGTTGATGTAATTTGCATTTATCTCCCCGCCGTTAGATCAAGTGATATGTACTCAATTCCATCGAGTTCCTTTGTTTTAACGAACATGTAGGTTCACAAGGCGGAGACCACAAGGACCATAGATCTTATCCAGCTGGACTGACGACCGTTGATCTCTATGCTACATCAAATATCTGCATGTACTTATCCTCCTTGCATCTTTTAGAGAGCGAACATAATACAGGCCGTTGATCTTCATCTTTTCGCTTTGCACCATTAGATCCTTTGATAAATCCTCATTTTTTCACTTCTTTCCATACTTTCATACCATAAAACTTTAACCAAAGTATTACAAACAACCATTACCTCTTCTTCACCATGATCTTTTCGAGCCTCTGCTAAGTAGGGTATTTAACAACTGGAAGGAGCAATTTTGCTCAATTTCTTTTTTTGATCCAAGTATGAATCTATAGTAGGAGAAGTGCATTGTCTTGTGAAGGCTCTAATACCATATTAAATTGAGCACATAGATATGTGGACCAACACACAACTCACAATATAGATCATACAATTTTACTCAGAAATTGAAGAATAGAATAGTGCAAAAATGGCTTGCAACTGTGAATGATTTCATTAATCAAAAGTAATTAGATAATTAATTACAATGTAGTACAATGGATAAATAGCCTCATGCAATTTGAATCCATGTGATAAAATTCGAATTTGTTTGACTCTAATTGACTGCATAGTTAACTGACCTTGTCTAAATCATTATGAGAGTTCAAAATCCCAAATCAAGTGTATAATTTAGTGTTAACTAGTATAATTGATTGAGGTAGGTGAGTAAATGCGCCTCACCTGCATGTAGCGATGCAAAGTGATAACTGAGTAGAACTAAATGTAACTGACTCCTAACTGAGCTTGCCTAGTCACCAACTGAACTCAACTAATGGAGGTTGGTGTCGGCACTCCTAGTGGCTCCTAATTTGTAGGGATTGATCTAGGAGGCTCTTAAAATGATGCATGAAAGTGAAATCAGTGGTGGTTGGCCTCAATTAGTGTTCCCCACACTTTAGTAACTGGTACATGTGCCCCAATTAGGCCAAGTGGACCCAATGGTTATAGTGACTAAATATAGACTGAAAGGACTTTTGATTTAGACATAATTGACCAAATTGGACAAGGGAGGATTATAATCCTAACTGAGGTAATGGAGCTTTCATGTGCCTTAAATGTGCCGATGGTGGGTGAGATCCCATCGTTTGTGTTAGGAACCTTGATGTCGAAGAGAAATTCACACTGGACATGCAGGCGTTGCACTGGTAATATGCATTTTCATTTGTATAAACATACTATTAGTCATGCGATATTGTACTTTGAATGATTTGGGATAATTTTTGGACTCAAACTATACTCTAGGTCTTGTAAACATGTCTTCGACTGGATGCATGTTGTATGTTGATGATGCTTTACTGTGAAAATTGTGAAAATGTTACATGTATGAGATATTTCCACGATAACATATGCCTCCTAATGTATGAGTTTCAAAGGGTATTGTAGATGCTATAATGTGTCATCGTTTATTTTTGTTTTTTTTTATTTCTCTTGAAAGCATTGGAAACATAGGTGGATGAATAGGCATTTCTTGAGGAGGAAGTTTGTTGGTGGAGAGATATATGAAGGTGTTATTTTTATACAATCAATATGGGCATTCCTATGCTCATCAATATGGCCAGAATGACTACAAAATGAAAGGAATGAGACTTCCCTCATAAATTGTTGAGACATGGTTGAAGGTGGCTTCAACGATGTGAAAGTACATAAAACTGAGATGGACATTACTGGTGTTAGATAAGTGAAAGCGTCGAGAATATGAAGAATCCCATGGGAGTGGGTGTCCAGAATGCTTGCAAAACCACTAAGTGAATGCTGCACTGTACCAAATACACTACTACCATGATTTTCAAATTTGAACAATGCTACCTTTTAAATGTACAACTCCCCTTAATGTGATAGATGTGTTAATGTCGAGCATGAGAGATACCACTAAGTTAATGAGCACTACTGACTCTCCTTACTTAGATCGAGGTGATTCCTTGTAGTGATTGAAAGGAATATAAAGCTACCAGTGTAACTACTTCAACTCTCAAAATATGATGATTTGATGTTGATGAGAGATGAAGGACCTAATAAGATGAGGATATTATCTTGCGAACCGAGATCATCTGGTAACCAATTGTGATACTGACTAACCTGACATAAGATTGGATGATAAGTGTGGGGATTATAACTTCCTTTGATTGATGTAAAATTTAGGGACTGATTGACAACAACATTATTCATAATGTAGGGACAAATTGTAGCAGTGGGAGACAAACTACAATGAAGGGTTTATTTGGGGACACATAACACTTTAGGGCACAGTGACTCAAAAATTTGACAATGTTAAGTAAGGAGACTCAACTACCTATATCAAAGGTGTCCAAGGGGTTTGTTCCAAAATAATGGGTGGTTCTTGTGGTTTTAAAAGCGCAGGGTAACTATTTGTACATAAATAATAATTGGTGGGGTCCCCACAATTTTTGTTATGTTGGAGGACCAATTTGATGATGGGAGGGACTCCCATCGTTTTTGGTGAATAAGGGAGTCAATTTTGATTATGGGTGGGGTTTCCATGGTTTTGAGTGGGTCGGGGAACCTTTTCCAAGATGAAGTGAGGACTATTTTGCAAACATAAAGATAGTTGCCACAGGAATCAATGTCATGCATAGTGTTCCTATGAGAATAATTGAATAGAATTAGTTTCTTTGGGGGGGGAATCAGAGTCTTCACGATGGTGATGATATGATGAAGATTCACAACAGGATTTGATCCCAAAATCTGAATACATCCGACATAAAGTACTTTTTTTCGGATTGTAATGATGAAAGCACTGTTTTGTCTGATTTTTTTTTGTCGTCTTGAAGCATCGCCGGGTTTTTTACTTTCATTTTCGTAGGTTTTTCGACGAGGCTTGTTGTCTATTAAGCGACGAAATCTGGTAATATTTGTGACAAAATGTCAAATGATGGTCGTCAGATATGCGATGAGTGGTGAAGGAATGGTCATCGGATTTTCGACGAGTCAAGACTATTTTTTTACAATAGTATAAATGCATATTTGCAACAGTAATTAGGTTCATATCGTTGGATATTCGACGACAGTGAAATTTGAAAATATATAAATTAGAAAACATTCCGACATGTTTTCTATAGAAGTGACATACGGTTTGTGGAAATTAATTATTCCTCAACAAAAAGTTTGAGGAATTGTTTTATTCTTCGACGACCGGTTTGCAGAATTATTTTTTTGTTCGACAGACAGTTTGCGGAGTTTTTTTATTCTTCGACAATCCACCGATTGTGAAAAATAGTGATGTGTGGACCTTGATTTTTTAAGATTTTCAATAGTATTCATTCATGAATTTTGTGAAAATATGTCAAATAGAAATATTAGTGATCCAAACGAACAAAATTGACAATTGCTTGCTAGACTATGGGATGCAGTGAAAATAAGGGGTGATGGTAAATGTTATTGTCCATGTAGTCAATGCGTATACTTTAAGAGGAGAATAATATTGATCGCAACAGCCACAAAACATTGTAGGGAACATGGACACGTTGACGGGGGGAATGAATATCGTCCATTTGTAAGTTTAGCATTATAAAGTTTTTTATATTTTTTGCTTTGGTAAATTTATGTATTATTTTAAGATTTCCTATATTAACTTATATCTATTGATGTATTCATGTATTTATAAAGGAAATACATCGCATATCATCTAGAGGAAGTGATTCCAGAACAAGTACCAGAGGAACATGTAGTGCTTATTCTTAATGGAGAACAAGTGAATGATCATATTGAAGAAGATGATCATACTGAAAACCTAGTTGAAGATGATGGTAAAAATTCATTGATCCATGATTAATTTAATATTAGAATGGATGATGATGACAACGATGATAATGAAAATATTGATGACTTTGATGATGTTCATGATATACCTCTTCTTGAGAAGGAATACAAACCCATTTATTAAGGCTCCAAAACAAATCTTCTCTCTGCTATATTGGTGATAATGAACTTGAAGGTTATGAATGGTCTTTCAAACATATCAATCACACATATGTTAAGGTATGTAAAATAATCCATCACATATATACGATCATGATAAATTTTATCTTTATTCCTATAATAATTGTATTGTTAATTCATAATTCAAATTAATACGGATGAAGTGTGTTTCACTAATATTATTTATATATGATCTTAACTCTATTTTTATTTTTATTTGATGTAGTTTGATAGCTGAATTTTTTTTACCACCATCAAATATTTTACCTCGCACATATAGATATTTATCTTCCATCATGAAAGAGATTGGAATGCATCATGAAGCAATTCATGCATGCCCCGATGACCATGTTATATATTATAATCAATACGAATTTGCAACTGAATGTCTGAAATGCCATATAAGTAGATATCAAATAGATCAAGTAACAAAAAAGGTTCCTCACAAGGTTCTTTGTTATGTTCCCATCATTCCACGTTGTCAACAACTGTTCAGGTGCAATAACATAGCGCAATTTATGGATTACCATGCCAGGAACATAAGTCAATATGATGTTATTCGAATTCCTATAGATGGTTCTACATTTACAGATATGGAGGAAAAGTGGCCTCACTTTAAAGAAGAACCCCGTAATATTAGGATTCCTTTGGAAGTAGATGGCGTTAATTCATTTTCATAGATGAGATCCATTTACACGGTGTTACGGAGAGAAATTCCCATGGCTTGGGGTACCATAATGGACAGCTTGACTCCAGAAATCAATCTTTCCCAATATGCAATAGAAATAAAATGTCTAACACTAAAGGATCAGACCTCGTACCTTATTCTGGACGGTTGAAGTAGATCCCAGTTGAGCTTTCCAATCTTCAGCTTGAATTGCTATAATACTTCCTCAACAACAAGTAAACAATACAAGCATACTATATATCATGGTGTTAGATCTATTCTAGGATATATAATCAATAATGTAAACGCATTTGACATATTCCTATGGATAAAATCTTCAATCAAACACACATCATTGGACAGGAAAAGATATTTCTATTAATATAAATCAGAGATTACAAGATAGATACAACCTCTGACGGCTCATCTGCAAACTGGAGAAACTGAATCCCCCACTTGGGCCTCCACCACCTCAATCCTCCATCTCTCGATAGCAAGCTCACAAGCAAAAGGCAAGCTTGGGAAGAACACAAAAGTGCTCCAAGGGACAAAGGGATGCAGACTCAAGCATAAATTCCGGCAACAATGGACTATAGTTTCTTTGCTCTCAATCTCTCTATAGGCCTTCAATGTACCAAGGGGTTCCTTATATAGATTTCAAAGGGATAATGAAAGGTCGAATCCGAGCGATCTCAACGCATATGGAAGGACAGTAGTCCAATGAGTCAGACCCATGTCAAGGAAAACTCCAAAAGGATTTCAATTATGCACACATCCCGATGTATGTGGTTATATGGGTCAAACCCGCGTATGTACGTGGTTATCGGGTTAAAATCCACGTATATCATTTTTTATATGGTTTTAGGGATGATCAAGGAAACATCAAAGGATAAAATATGGTCCATGGGGTCTAAAGAGTCTGCAGCGGGATAGGGGAAGGCCATACAAAGTGTGATTCACCTAGAGTGGTGAAATCCGTTATAACAGATGCCCCCTAATGTGTGAGGTCAGAGGGGTCATATGATGGCCGAAATACATTATAAGTCCATCCTAGAAGTGGAGTGATGAAGGATCCCAAATGGAAGACCAGCCAACCAATCATCATAGTACAATAATACAACTCTGCATATAACTGCAAGTACATATAGCAGTCCCGGATTTATAAGAGTATAATGGCCATGAATAGGCATAATACATGATATCACATATGTGGTCATCACCATGTACAATATACATAGATCAGAATCTCCATGATGAATATATACAAAAGGACCATGATCTCCATAATGGCTGAAGATATATAACAGATCAAGATCTCCATAGTGGCTGGAAATATCTGACATACACTGGTATCATGTCACGAGAGCTAAAATCTCATGAACACCGGCATGATCAAGGAGGTAGCATATAAGAGATGCCACCAATCTGGAAGGTCTTCTACACAAACCGCTACGAGTACATGTCCTACTATGCGAATAGAGGTGTCGAGGTCGAACATAGTAGTCCATCGTCTAATTACCGGTCATTGATGTATACCGTTAACAAACGCGAGATTACCCACCGATAATGAAAATGGGAATCAAGGTACTAGAGTGCAAACTAACAAGTGTGAATAAATGTGTTGAGGTCAAATGCTTGAGAGGATCCATCGATCAGGGGACATTGATGTATTCCCAAGAAATTGTCGATGGCGAGAGAACCTGCCACTGATGACTGCAAGTCTCAAGGCGCTCAAAAGGACTCTAGATTCCAATCCCAGAATAGATGATCTAAAGTCGATGGGATGAAATCCGCTGGAAGGAGGGCATTAAGGAATCCCCCATCATCCAACACGAGGTACTCAGCAAAGCTGTATAGTGTGGAAGGACTCGATCATAAGGTG
Source organism: Pseudotsuga menziesii (assembly GCA_001517045.1). NCBI lineage: Eukaryota > Viridiplantae > Streptophyta > Pinopsida > Pinales > Pinaceae > Pseudotsuga > Pseudotsuga menziesii. Next base: position 33,603 of record LPNX010694054.1, read on the forward strand.
CACGAACCAGTAACTGTATCGGGAATGGCCGACATGCAAAGTCAAGATAAATGAGGAATGGCCGACACAGGTTTCAACTTCCTTCGAACAAGAGCATAACGACGTATGGTGACTAAATGAAGGTAGCATAGAGCCAATATACAAACTGGGACATCTCTATGACACAGGAGGCATCAACAGAGGCTCCATAGGGACTGGAAGCTTAACCAGTCGGTGGAGATAAACTCAGATAAACGAGTACAGCTTCCTAAATTCAAACTATAACCCAACCAATGGATGTGATATATAGTGCTCTGTTCGAAGGCGACACGACTCGACAACTGCCGAAGATAACATCTTTCCTTGTTCGGCTTTTTGGTTTTTTGATTTTTTTGGACTTTTTCAGTTATTTGAAAAGCTTGAAAAAAGAATAAACTATCTTTATAGTTACAAACTAGGAGGAGACGAGTGTCATAAGGGAAAACAAACTAGTTCCAAGCAGTGGAACATACCTATGCTCAATGCAAGGATACATGTGTAGGATATCAACACTCGGGGGAAAATCACCTCCCGGTAAAAAGGGACATCAAGCTGCGAAGGATACAAAAAATGGCTCTGCATGGCTAGACATGAGACAAGATCGGGCTATATGGCTGCAACGCAATGTCAGGGGAGCCAGCATAAAGCTGAATAAGGCAGGCAAATCTCATGATAATGCATTCACAACTTGACATAGGGGAGTCCGGAGGGAAACAGGCCAGCATAATATCAAGAGGAGTATGAGGCTTTTGTGAAATGTCATGGCAATACTATACAATGGACTCCCACACCCTAAAGGAGAAAACGTCGGCATGGGAACCAAATGCAAATAAGGCGCTAACTAGGGTACCCATGTAAGGTGAAGCTCTACCACTCGTATCATGCCACTTCTAAAGCAGCAAGAAGGTTCCGTGACATAATAGAGTGGGTTCGTACCTAAGGTCATGGTGACATGGTCATAAGGTCATGCAAAATGCAAACGGTGGTGAACCTAACCTATATGCTAGTGTAGACATTATACCTGAGATCAGTATGAACGGGTCAATCCAATGGCTGAAACGGCACTGAAAATGGTCTTCTACATCACAAATTATGTCAGAAACGGTGTAAAATGGTTAGAAACTATCAAAACTATAGGAAAGGGGGTAAAATTTTTCAAATATTTGAAAAATTTTCTATAAATAGTAAGAAATATAAATCATTTGAAACTTTTACCCATTGGAGCTCATATTTTCAACTACAAATTCCAGGAGATCCAGCCGGCGGAATTCACAACCGTTTCTTCCAGGTATTTACTCATGCTCTCATCTTGCATTTTGATATAATTTTTGTTAATTTTCATGGTGAAATGAGGTTATTAAGGCCATCTCTACATGAGAGTCGTGGCCCACGTGGATATTGAAGATTTTTCCACGTATAGGGCTGGCTATACATGGAAAAGGGGCTAGAAACAACGTACATACGCGGCTGTTTGCAGAACAGTCATGTATGCGACCGCGCCTATGAATTTACAAGAATATAATGGGAAATTGGCAATTTCTCTTGCAGGATGGTGCTAGAATGGAGAGAGCACGAGCATGGTGAAGTAGAGGAAGCTGTAAGGGCTAACGTAATGGCTCAACAAGCTCTTCAAGCATGTGGAATCTACAAGTTTTGGAGTCTTGGTGGTTTGAGGGCCAAACCAAGACTACTAGAGATGTTGGTAGACTATTGGGATCCAGAATCGGAGTCCTTCTGTATTGATGGGATGTCTCTCACCATAGAGCTAGAAGACATATACTTTGTCACAGGTCTATCTAGACGAGGGGAGGTGGTGAACCTTCATTCCCAAGGTGGGCCAGGCGGTGGGCTTACTATCGATGAGTACGTAGCTGTGTACTACTACCCAGATACTGAGAAGGTGGGAAGTCAAGTCCCCACCAACGTTATACAGGTACTGGGCCTAAAGGCCATACTACTGACACTGGGTAGGATAGCAGGCTTAGCATCACTCCATCAGGCCTCGTGGCCATTGATGTTCTATGCGGTGGAGTGTATGAGACCGACCATATACGACTGAAGTACTACACTACTGAGCAACATGAAACACTAGCTCAGTGAGTGTAAGGCAGGTAGGATACATAACTTCAGGTTCAGCAGCATTTTGAGCACATTTTTCTTCAAGCGTGTTCCAGGATTGAGCCCTAGAGTGGACGTTCCTCTCCACGGGGTTTGAGATCCATCCCAATCGCGTTGGGTAGATGCTATGCGCAGACTGGGGGGTGGTAGGGTGGCCAACCCATATCCAACTGACTTCTTTCCATGGTGGCGATGACATATTGTTGCCATATATGACTACCCCTATGGAGGGATAGATTTCCGGGGGGATCCGGACATGCCATTGTCACCAGGATCGGCATATGGAGAGATAGGTACCGAATCTCGACTCTCACTCTTTTTAAAAAAAATTTGAGTTATTTAATTTTTTTGTATTTTCTTGATTATGTGGAATCAAAATGACATGTTTTTGCGTGACAACACATAGTGACATCTACCATTCATGTGCAAATGTGGGACCACGGTGACCAGAGGGCTTCCCATGTCATAGACGGAGGGGAAGAGGGGATGACATCACAGGTGTGGATGTGGAGCGGACGCTCCTGAGCATTCATACCAACTTCGTGCGACTGACTCATAGAGTTCCCATGGCGCAAGTCGAGGACTTTCCTGAGGCCATGCATCGACAGGTGGTGGGCATGCCATGCGCATGGGTGCATTTATTCCGGCAGCTAGCTAGAGCTGTAGTGACGTATCATGATCACAAACCTCCTCCTCCACAGGATTAGACACCTGGGAATGTATATGTTTTGTACAACCGTGTATTATATGATGGAAGCTTTGAAAGCTCCACTTTTGTATATGACACTATGTATTACCACATTTTTGATATATATAAAAAAGTTTTATGGCGATCGGTTTATTTATTTACATGTGTAAAAATGTTTGTGATTAATTTATTATGAATGAAACAAATACCAATCTAACACGTAGTTAGCATATGAGTCAGCGACTTGATTATCATTTCTTGGAATGTGTATATATGTTATACTGTCAAATTGCCGTTCTAACAATCTCACACATAAGAACCTTCTCAATAATGTCTGATCTCTAACATGGTACAAACCATTGAGCTGTGACACTACTAACTCTGAATCAAGATGTACCTCAAGAGATAGAACACCATGTGAAATGGCATCCTGTAGAAGCTCAATAACGGCGCTATATTCAGCAACATTGTTGGAATATGGCTGTAGACATACCCCTCCTGAAGACAGTACCTGACCCATAGGAGTATAAATCACCCAAGCAGCAGAAGCTGAGTGTTGAGTGTGACGGCTTGCACCATCCGTGAATCCTATGTAGGTGGAAGATTCCATTGACATCTGCCAAAAGAAACAGGAACTAATCACAAACCCGATCACGATAAGAAAAAGACCTAACTATGCAAAGCTGTACAATAATATACAACAAGCAGCCTTGGCTAAAGATCATGCATAGTATTTTTTGAGATAGAGCCCATTTCTAGGATCCGCCAAAGCTGTGCCTTCGTAATCGACTAACTCATAGGAACCCTTCTCCAAGACACGCTTAACCACGTAAGGACCACACCACATAGGATTAAATTTCCTTGCCCCCAAGGGTTCTTTCGATTGATCCCACAAAAGGACCAAGTCTCCTTCACTAAACACTCTTGGATGGATAGACTTATCTTACTGGACCTTAACGCGACATTTATTAACCTCTAGAACCACCAAGGCATCTCGACGCTGCTCATCCAGTTGCTCAAGGTGGACCAAACGCTCCTCCAAAGGTGAAGTGTCTGGTAAGAGTTCCACAACTAGCTTCAACGAAGGAATCTCGCATTCAACCGACAATATCGACTCCACTCCATGCACAAGCTGATATGGAGAAAAACCAGTGGCAGTCTTAACCGTGGTTCGATATTCCCACAAAGTAGGGTATAACATAATATGCTAATTCGTCTTGCTTTGTGCGATGGTTCGTTGGAGAATGGATTTGAGTGATTTATTCACTGCTTCAACCTGTCCATTCACTTGGGGGTAGTAAGAGGAGTGCTCTTGCTTATACCCTAACTTGGATGCCAACTCTTCCATCATACGGTTCTGAAAGTGCGAGCCATGGTCAATGACAAGCTCTTTCAGAATCCCAAACCGAGTAATGATTTGGTTGAATACGAAGTGAGCGACTGTCTCACTGTCAGATTTTACTGTAGGCATTGCCTCAGCCTATTTCGTGAAATAATCCATAGCCACTATAATATGATGGTGCCCCCCAGCCGAAGCTGGGTGGCAATCCATAAAATCGAGCCCCCACTTGGTGAAGGGACCGACGGTGATAATAGGATGTAACGGGGAAGGTTTCAAGCACATATTCCGTGCGAACACCTGGAAAGGGTGGCACGTCTTGACCACATCGACACAATCTTTAAAGATCGACGACCAGAAATAACCCGCTCTCAAAATATTTTGAGCTGTAGAAAGCCCAGATAAATGACCACCACACGCCCCTCCATGGCAATCATTCAGCACAACCTCAGCCTCCTCATGAGTTAAACAATGTCGTAAAATGGAATCTACCCCACGGCGGTACAAAGTATTGTCCACTATAAGGTAGTTCTTAGAGACGTGACGTAATCGTCGTCGTTCATATCGCAAGAGGTGAGTAGGGGTCCTCTGTGTTTGTAGATATACTATGATATCTCCATACCATGGGTCAGACATTGAGATTAAGAATATATGTTCATCGAAAAACATATCCTCACAAACCAACTCCTCATCCTCGCTCAGGAAATCAGATATAAGCTCTGCAAAAAATAACGACTTCTTCGACTTTGCCGAGACAAATTCGAGATCGAATTCTTGCAGAATAACAATCCATTTATTATACTTTCCCCCAATCATCCTTCGTGTGAGGATGAACTGAAATGGATTGACATGGGCCACAACCAAGGTCTGGTGAAGGAGAATATAATGTCTCAAACACTGAACCGCATGTACGGTAGCTAAAGCAAGCTTCTCGACATGAGAATAATGAATCTCTACGTCAATAAGGTTTCGGCTTAGATAATATATGACATGCTTTTGGAGCTCCTCATCCTCCTGAACCAAAACCATACCAATCGTCTCTAAAGACGCAGCCACATATAATAGGAAATCACAGCTATAATCCGGAGGACTAATCACCGGGGCCGATGCTAGGGCTCTCTTAAGTGCATCGAAGGACTCCTGGGCTCTCTCATCCCATTCAAAGGGAGTATCCTTCTTCAAGAGATGCATGAAGCCTCTAGTCAAATTGGAAAAGTTGACAACAAATCTTCATAAGAAGTTTTCCATACCTTGCAAACACTGAAGATGACGAATGTTCTTTGGGGGAGACAACTGAAGTATTGCCTCAACCTTTAAGGGGTCGACTCTTATACCCTCCTTTGAAATGATGAATCCTAATAAACGACCTGACTTAATGCAAAAGATGCACTTATGAGGATTTAGTCTAACTGAATAGTGCCGGCATCTTTCGAATACTAATCTCAAGTGATAGGGATGACACATCCTCATATAAGAATGAGCAGCGAGGTCATCCAAAAATACTTCAATAATAGACTTGAGATCATGGAAAATCAAGTTCATCGCCTGCTGAAATGTAGCTCCGGCGTTTTTAAGGCCGAAAGACATTTTTCGATATGCAAACATTCCCCAAGGACAAATAAATGCAGTCTTGTGTTGGTCCTCAGGTTTAATCTGGATCTGATTATACCCGAAAAAGTCGTCCATGAAGGAGAACACCTCGCTACCCGCACACTAATCCAAAATCTGATCTATAAATGGTGTGGGGAAGTTATCCTTAGGACAGGCATGATTCAAATCGCAGAAATCAGTGCATATTCGGATCGCTCCCTGCTTCTTATCCACTGGAACGGGGTTTGAAACCCACTTCGTCAAGGGAACAGGATAGATGAAACCAACTTTCAACAGCTTCTCTATCTCTGCCTTAATGGTGGGTGCTTTCCTAGGATTCACGGCGCGTAAACGTTGTCGAATAGGCTTAGAGTTGGGGTAAGTCTTAATCTCATGTTCGACAATCCGAGGGTCCACACCTAGCATCTCATCATAAGACCAAGCAAAAATATCACAGAATTCCTTGAATAGCTCGGTATATTCAAGAATCTCAGCATGGGAACATTCCACCCCAATATAGACATTCTCAATCATGCCAGGATTGCGATAGATGTTGATAGGAATCATGGGAGATATGTTCACCATGTTTCCATTAGCCATCTGACCAAGAGAGCTTAATGGAACCACAGGACTACCAACTCTCTGACTAAGAATCTCCCTATAATCCTCATGCTCCAAACGGTCAAGCGGTGGAAGGAAATATGATCTATGATGAAGTTCCTCCCATGGCGGCTCAACACTCGACATAGCCTCGATAGTCACTTCATCTAAAGGGAAAACAGTATCCAGGCAGTCGTGGGCATGAGAAGATTGTACTGCCCATGCCGGCAGCACATAGGGGTCTTCCTCCTCCGTCCGTGAAGAGGAAGAACAAGGCTCTGCAACACTCTTAATATTGGCTTGATAAGCTATCATGGCTGCAGGAAGCGGCACGTTGGTCTCGACAGGCTCACTCGAAATACTCAGTGTAGGAAGAATCCAAGGGTCTTCCATATGAGTCGTGCGAAAAGACGCTGAGGTCGTAGAAGTCGAAGCCTTATCGAAACAAGATCCTATCATGAGGACCGGTGCAGGAAAACTAAAGCTTCCCATAAGGGATGGATACATGCCTACACCCACACTCCCAGTTACCGGCTAAGAGTGTTCAACAATCGGGACCGAAGCTCCCGAAGATGCAGTAACAGGTGGATTCTTGAATGCCATTTGATCAATAATTACAATCTTCCCGTTATGTGGAAAGCATACAACGCGTAACAAGGAAGAAGCAACAACTTGCACACTATACATCCAGTTCCTTCCCAGCAAGAGATTGTAGTCGAGGGGCGCATCAACCACCTCAACCTCTATCGCAACGGTCTTCCCCCCCAAACGGACTTTAAGGGAAGGAAGGATTCCATGCGGCCTAAAAGATGTCCCATCAAAAGTATTTAACATAGTCGCTGATTTTGACAGCTCAGGAGAACCGAGACCCTTCCAACAAGACAAAGACATCACAGAAGCAGTAGCACCCTCGTCAATCACAGTGCGCTTGACGATCATATTAAGACATTCTACATGTACCAAAAGCGACACATAGTAGGGAAATTGAGGCTGATGTCCTGCAGTTTCAAATTTGATCACTGAGGAAGAATCATCACCGTTCACACCAAGAGCAGAAAGCAAAGCCTTCCTTTGCGAAGGACAAATCTAAAGCACTTCCAATGCAGACATCACACAAGGAGTATGGCCCAAGTCCTCGACAACTGAATAATTCTGGGCAGCTCGGGCATTTGGATTATGCCCTGAACGCTTAAGTACCCCCTTAGGAATGTGAGGTGCAGCCTCAGGTTTATCCGCGGGTTTCTCAATGCACAAAGGGGTTCTTGGTGGATCAGGTTCTTTGCCTGGGCTGGGTTGGGACGAACCATAATATTTCGCATGAGTCACAACCTTGGTAGCACGGACCATGTTAATGCACCCACGAGCACTAGTCTCTGGTAGATCATTCTCACTAGATTGCTCATGGGACTTCGAGTTCATATTCTGGTTATGCGGTAAAGGGTTCGTTAGCACAACTGGGACTTGTGCTAAATATCTCGAAGCTTCATCAATCTAAGGGCACAAGTAAGTGAGGTGATCATCCTTACATAGCTTGCAAGGGAATTTAACCTTATGTTTTGCTTGCTTGTCCCCCCCCAGCATTCTGACCGTTCTTGTCATTATTGGTAGCATTCTCATTCTTATTCCCACCCTTCCGATTATTATTCTTACCCTTTCTTCTATTCTGTCCGGGCTGCTGGTTACCCTTCTGGTCCGACGATTGCATAGAAAGTACATTCTCTGTTTGGGTGGGTTGAGACGAAGCCGTAGCTTGTCCCGAAGTAGATTGGTTGAGTGACAATTGACTAACTTGTTTTGCAACTGAATCCATAGGTTTCACACTTGCACAACCCACAATGCCATCGGCATGTGGTCCAGGTTTGACCTTGGGATCAAAACTGGAATGAGGAGCGTTGGGAATAATATCATAGAACAAACTGGACTGAGCATAGATCAAGTCCAGTTCTTGCACCCTAAAGATCGCTTGTTCCTCATTCTGCACTCCGAATGTGGAAACATCCTTCGCTATATATGGCAATAAAGACTTGAGGAACCACTCGAGAAGGAACTCTGACGGTATAAAGGATTTAATTAATCTCTTCCGTCTACACCACTCCTGAATATGATCAGAAATATGGATGGCTTTATCTTGCCGAAATGTCAACAAGAGTTTAGTACCAACGTCATAGCACACTGGTAGCTAGAAGTGATTAAGAAAAGTCATCGCAAGATCGTCGAACAAGGTAAAAGATCCCTTTGGTAACTCTATATACCATTTCGCAGCAGGCCCTGTAAGGGTGCGTTGAAATAGTCGCAAACGGACTGAGTCCTGATGTAACGAATTCGAAGAGCACCAAAGGTGAAACGTAGTAATGTGTTCGCTCAGATCCTCTCCCAGTTTTCCTTTGAACTTAGGTATGTCTGAAGGAAGCTTGGTAGGGACAGGCAACAAGGCTAGGTCATGAGCCATGGGATCGTTCGTAAGTCTCGATAAGTCAGGAAGGTTAAGCGTCGTGAGGAAAGGGAGCCTAGGATGATGAGGTCGATGGACCACTCCCTGGTTCACATAGGTTTGAGCACCACCATGGCCGTGGACATAGTGTCCTCCTCCTGTCTGACCCATATAGGGTGGCGTGGAAGTACCATAGTAAGGTGGACCTTGACTAGTAGGAGCTACAAAGCTGTAATTAGGAGAGTAAGTAGGTTGTTGATACCCGCCTCTGTAAGGTGAAGAAACCTGTCCATACTGCGTCCCATAATAAGGTCCATAGGTCATCGCATGTAATGTCCCATGGGACACTCCATAGGTAGGAAGATAAGCTTCGGAAGGGGGAACATACATACCAGAAGTAGGTATATATGCCCTTGAAGTAACAAGCTGACCACTAGAAGTGTGAACATAGCCTCCTGAAGCAATGGGAGGCATGTGAACTTGAGACACAATCGACCTAGTAACCGCAGTATGGACCTAACTCGTAGCCATATATCGGCTCGAAGGACCACGTGAATAAGGTGGAGGATGTACATTTGAAGAACTCAGAACCGAGGACAAAGGAATCTGAGTAATAAGATATGTACTACCGCCTATCGTCACTCATCTCGGACCTAATATCCTAATCGGATCACTAACCATAGACCTAGGAGGGAGATAAGATGTAGCTTCCACCACTGGGACGGAAGGTGCAATGTGACTAGTACTCCCAAACCTCTCCGCAAGGTAAGGAATGGGATTGCCCCCAGGCATAGTGCTAGGCTCGAAGTCGGATTCGACATGAAATGTCAAATCGTGCATAGGAAAACCAGTCGTAGCATAACTACCGTAGCTAGTGCTGGAAGGTTCAAAATGAGTCTCGGCATCTTCCGACATTCCATACTGGTAATGTGTCAACAGGGAATCAGCCCTAGGGTGAGTAGGTCTATCGTGTAAGGATCCTATTTGGGAAATCACAGGATTGAGCTCAGCTAGGTCAGGTGAAGGATCGTACGTAGGAGTAAGTTCCCCATCGTCAATACGAATGGGAGGAGGTGGCTCAGGAATACTCTCTGAATGGTCCTCCATGGTGTGTGAATTAGTGTGTGACATAGTCCGCCTGGACTGTCTAGGTCTCTCTCCCAAAGGAGGAGGAGAAGTAGAAGGCAGAAGTCCTGCTAACCGACGAGAATGGCGCAGAACCGCACTCGAATCCACAATGACTCAAAAAATAGCAAAGACTCTCTATTTATGCAAACCCTAGGCCAACTAGCCTGCACAGAGCAATCACTAATAAAATCTAAATCCAAATGCAAGCAAACAAGGGCTGGATAAGTGAGCTCCCGAATGAAGCAGGTATGTCTCGCCTAGGAGAGGCCTGAGACTCCCATACACAACAAGCGGAGGTACATAACCAATTATTGTGGCCCTCAGCTTCAACGCGTAAAGCGACTGTGCTGTCCGACCCCAACCTGGTTGGGACACATGTAGAATAACCTATACAAGTACCCCCTCAATATCCTAGGTAAGTTCACTAAGGTCACCTCAATATAATCAAAGCTAAGGTGAGATTGACCGTATGGGCAGGGTAGCAAAGCCCGAAACTCTCGAAAGAGCCCCCAGATACGAATACAATCCTAGAAATATCTCCGGTGCTACTCAGTTATGACTAGGGGTCATCCCAATCGATAACCGCTCACACTGCCTCGTGCTTAACTCCCGTTTGAGAGGAGGATCCTGAGAACAATGGTTATACCAAGGATTTCACACACTCCCTGGACAGACACCTAGATGTTGTTGTTTAGTGATCTTGGAGAATTGACTTACAATGAACTATTCCAAGATCCTAAAACCTAAGCTTGTTGGTGCACCTTAGAAAAGAAAAGAGTGTAATTCATTTTACTTTAGCGTTGATTTTAGTTGGCTTTATTACTCAAAAATAGGATATGGCCGTGCAACTAGTGGTGTTATGACGCAACATGAAGTAAAATACATAGCGTAACAATCAATGCAAATGCATTGTGTCCATGTAAATAGGGTATGATACTACATGACATGCGCAATTCTTCTTCAAATGATAAATGAAAATTTTTCCTATATGAAGTCCTAACTAGTACTCCAAAGCAAATCTATATCTAGTGCAAGTACAATGCAAAGTGCAAAATGTAATGCATAATGATAAGCAAATGTTTTTAGATTTTTTGAAAATATAAGAGATGAAAAAAGCAAAAGAATGATTCTACCACCCTCAGACTCTGAAAGCACACACAAACAACATTCAAGCAAAGCACTAAGGTAAAATAACTCTAATGCACTAATCTCAAACAAAAAATAAAAAATACCATGACAAGAACTTTCCTAAAAAAAAAATTAGGCTAAAAAAAAAAATGTTTCTGGTCAAGAACAGTGGTCTAAACGGACTCAGGCAGTGCCAAAGGAGACTCAGCAACTAACAACATTCACCCAGCAACCAATTATCTTCCACAAAAAGGAAAAATCCAAGGTATACGCGACTGTTCGCAGTAAACCCACGTGTATACACGGAAATCCCAGAGGAAACCGCATGTATACGCGATTGTAAATCAAAAACCCGTGTATAGGAAGAAAAAATGCATAAAATCAAGGCAAACGGGCAGGATGAAACAAATTTCACTCCAATCAGACTCTACCAGGAATACATGCCCCCAGGCCCGACACAGAAACAAGGGAGAAAGAGCAATTCAAATACATTGAATGCCGAGAAAATCACCCCCAAAGGACAACTAATAGGAACTCCCCAGCGGAGTCGCCAATTCTGTTACGGAGAGAAATTCCTGTGGCTTGGGGTACCACAACAGACAGCTTGACTCCAGAAATCAATCTTTCCCAATATGCAATAGAAATAAAATGTCTAACACTAAAGGATCAGACCTCGTACCTTATTCTGGACGGTTGAAGTAGATCCCCGTTGAGCTTTCCAATCTTCAGCTTGAATTGCTATAATACTTCCTCAACAACAAGTAAACAATACAAGCATACTATATATCATGGTGTTAGATCTATTCTAGCATATATAATCAATAATGTAAAAGAATTTGACATATTCCCATGGATAAAATCTTCAATCAAACACACATCATTGGACAGGAAAAGATATTTCTATTAATATAAATCAGAGATTACAAGATAGATACAACCTTTGATGGCACATCTGCGAACTGGAGAAAATGAATCCCCCACTTGGGCCTCCACCACCTCAATCCTCCATCTCTCGATAGCAAGCTCACAAGCAAAAGGCAAGCTTGGGAAGAACACAAAAGTGCTCCAAGGGACAAAGGGATGCAGACTCAAGTATAAATTCCGGCAACAATGGACTATAGTTTCTTTGCTCTCAATCTCTCTACATGCCTTCAATGTACTAAGGGGTTCCTTATATAGCTTTCAAAGGGATAATGAAAGGTCGAATCCGAGCGATCTCAAGGCATATGGAAGGCCAGGAGTCGAATGAGTCGGATCCATGTCAAGGAAAACTCCAAAAGGATTTGGATTATGCACACATCCCAATGTATGCGGTTATATGGGTCAAACCCGCGTATGTACATGGTTATCAGGTTAAAAGCCACGTATATCATTTTTTTATATGGTTTTAGGGATGATCAAGGAAACATCAAAGGATAAAAGATGGTCCATGGGGTCTAAAGAGTTTGCAGCGGGACAGGGGAAGGCCATACAAAGTGTGATTCACCTAGAGTGGTGAAATCCGCTATAACACACGGTGTGGCCTATTTTTGTTATCAACAATAACATTCCTCCATGGTTGTCAATAAAGAGGGAGCACATAATGTTGTCAATGATTATTTTAGGTATATTGTGTCTACAACTATTTTATTTTTAATGTAGTTGTGGCGTCTCATTTGTCATATTTTGTTTCATAATTTCATATATATATATATATATATATATATAATTTTACTATTGTGCATGGTTTATATATCTTAATGGTTCTCATAATTATATTTTTTTATATGTACTTCAAATCAATCAGGTAAGTTCTCAGTCAAAGATATGAATGTATATATCAAACCTCTTATAGACGACCTACTGAAGTTATGAAATGGCATCAGTATGTATGATGTATCTAGACCAATACGGCAAAGGAAATTTCAATTCCATGCAATGGTTGTATGGACAATACATGATGCCCCAGGGTTAACCCATTTTTGTGGTTTGTATTTTTAAATTCCACTTTAATTTCATTTAATTATATGAAGTAGTTAATATAGTTTATATATAATTATAATTGACATAGATATTCCATATCTATATATTGTAGGTCTTCAGATAAAGGGAAAATTTGAATGTCCACTTTGTGGTCCTAAGATCAAATCTCATCGCTCAAAAAGCTTAAGAAATGAGGTGTTTGATGAGTATAGGCACTTCCTCTCTAAGAATCACAAGTATAGAACAACCGAAAAAATTATTTTCAATGGGAAGCAAGAGAGTGCATTAAAACCATGGAGAATTACACCTCACCTTTGGAATATGCAATATAATAGAAATCGTGAAGCTGGTACATATGGATCATTGTATATGAATTGTTATGTATTTTTTTTGTGTTGTTTAATGTAGTGGCCATAATTGATTTATAAACTAATATTCATGATGGCCATCATGATCATGAAGGAATTAATGGGATTCCACGAGGAATGAAAAGTTATCCTACACAATTCAGCAGGTTTCCCTACTATGAGCAGCTACAAATTGCTCATCTGTTTGATACAATGCATATTGGAAAGAATGTGACTGAAACATTGTGGTGACTATTGGAGCTAAGGAGAGAGAAATATAAAATCATGAAAGTTTGCAAAGACATTTAAGAATGAAACCATGCAATGAAATACGTCATCCAATTTCATAGCAATGAAGACCAAATTAATATAAATTCAATTCTATGGATGTTTACGAAGCAGCAAAGTACTGTTGTAAAAGAAGTAATGCATAAAATTAAATTTCCCACTGGATTTTGTGCAAACTTGAAGAATATCATAACAAATAAAGGTGATTTTGCGGGGGTCAAAAAGCATGATATGCACATCTTCATTAAGGTAATTATTATTTTTATGTCCATATTTTTTTTAAATTTTTTTAAATTTTTATTGCATAAATTTGTTATTTTGTTTTTCTACTCTTTATTTAAAAAATGAGGTGGTTTGTATATTGATATAGTATGTTCTACCTCTCTCTCTCTCCCGCATAACTTAGACAACAATGTCAAATAAGTTATATATAATCTTGGGAAATACATGAGGTAACTAGTGATTATTTGCATGTGCTTAGTGTTTCTTTAATTCTTCGTATAATTTATATATTTTTTTTGTGCACTAATTGATGTTATGTAATTTAATGTTTTTTTTTAAATACCATTATGGGTCTGCGTCAATTGTAGATGGTTGTCATCTAAAGAAATCCATAAAGAATATATTAAGTATTGGAGGAGAGAAATTCCTCATCTCATGTGTGAAATACAGAAGCATCTACCTTCAGCATTTTTCAATGCACAAGAACACTACCTCAGACACCAAGTTGAGGAGATTGAATTGTGTGGACCTATGCACTCAAGTTCCATGTGGATGGTTGAGAGGCACTTGAAATTTATGAAGGGTTTGGTGAGACAACGAGCACGTTAATGGAGAGTTTGGAACCTGTGTCGGATTTTTCATCTCAACACGTTTCATACTTCAGAGTTGAGTCCGTCTTTAGGAGAAGGATGTCTCTCAAAGGAATATTAAAGTTTATTAATATTTATAAATATTGTTTTTATTATTATTATTATTATTAGTGAATGTGTTGGTTTGTTTTAATAAATAATTAGTTGGGTTTATAGTTCATTATTTTATGTTGTTTATCATCTTTATTATTTTTATTATCATTATTATTATTATTTAACCTTATTATAATTATTATTATTATAGTTTGTTAATGTTGTCTTTTGTAATATGTTGTTTATTATTATTATTATTATCATTATTATTATTTATCATTTCTATTATTATTATTTGTCATTAATATTATTATAATTATTGTTTAACCTTATAGAGTGAATGATTGGTTTCCAGGCCTCGCACAGGGTTAGGTCATCAGCCCTATTGAATTTTATAGGTTGTTTCTCTATTTAGATTTCCTCATGTATACATCATTTGTTGTAGTGTTCTTCAATGGCTATGACCTTTGCTTCTTCAATGCAAACATGGTGGTTTTTCTTCGATGAATGTTCCGCAATGACCGACTCCTTAGTTCTTTCATGAATGGTATCGACACAGTGTTCTTTTAATATTAATTTGATTAATCGACCCGTTTACCCTATGTATACTTCACCACATGAGAAATGGATTGAATAAATTCCCTTTCTTAGCTTCGGGTCAACTGGGTCTTTCGCTCTGTCCAAAATGTTCCTTAGTGAAGTTGGTGGACAAAATATTGTGCTTATTCATCTTTTCATCAACACCTTGGTAATTTTGTCTGTTTTCGCTTGTCCCTTTTATGTATATATATTTTACATATTCTAATTGCATACTCAATTCATTGCATCAATTAAGAGCATAGACTTTGCTATAAAAAAATTACATCTTTCTTGAATTTTAATGTTTATTGTCATCAAGCAGTTGGTCGAGAGTGGGATGAAATTCATATATACATCACAAACAATCTTGAATATATGAAGGTATGGATTGAATGATGTGAACAATTGGGTCATGGAATATCATGGGAAGGTGTGGCTTCATTGCTAAAAGCAGCACACTGCAATGGAGATACAAATATTAGACAAAGGGAAATTGATTTAGCATATGGTTTAAAAGATAAGCAGGAAAGCATATTAATCAATCACTCTAATTATTTTGTTTTGCAAATTACATTTTGATGTGTTGTTCTTTTCCATGTATGGATGCATAAACATGCACTTAATCATAAATATTGAATCATTATGTAATATTTTCGTGTATTTCTTGTTGTAGGTAAAACACCATAAGGATATGGTCTGCAATGGTTGTAGTTATTGCATCAAAAAATTGGATGATACAAAGAAAACATCATATTATGGGATATCTGCAGTCTTTGAGGTGATCAATGTCTCATATAGAAGTGACAGACATCTAGAACTCTTAGAAAATCGATACTATGGGTATTTGGAAGATATTCTTCAATGTGAATTTAAATACTTCAAGGTAGTTATGTTCGTTGTCAAATGGTACATGTTACAATTGAATCAACGTGATCCTAATAGAACTATTATTGAACATGATAATGGATTTAACATGGTAAATACAAGGTTTTTTGAGCCAGGAACGAAGCTCTATGTTCTTCCAAGCCAATGTGAACAGGTATTTTACTTGGAGGCTCCAGGTAAAGCAGGATGGTCATTTGTTGCGAGACACAATCCAAGGGGAAGGACAGTAGAGTATAACCTAGAGGAAGGTAATGGAGAGGGTACTCTTGAAGAGGAATACGATGATGAAGAGCATGATCAACATGAGTTAGATGATCATGGTGATCCAGAAGAAGATGTCCAAGAATTAGTTGAATCAAATGATGTAGAAGACAATGCCCATGAATATTATATCGACGATGATATGATGATCATAAATGACTTAGATGATGATGATGATATGGACAATCCTTACAATGTTGACTCTAGATCTGATGATACAGATGATGACTTCGATGATTACTTGGATGAAGAAGATGAAGAAGTATATTGAAGGGTAACTATTTAATTAGAAATATTATTTTATCTTATTTGTTTTAAAAATATTTACTAACATTAATGAGATCATATATTTACAAATAGGAGAAAATACGAGGTTAAAATAATATGAGACAAGTATCCAAATATTTGAATATTATTATATAATTTGATTTTCAAAATGAATTAATTTCATCAAATTGAAGATAAAAATCTATGATTCATTTGATTGTAGTTGAATAGATCATGATCATTTTGGATTTGCAGATATATGATTCCAATAGATTTTACAGTGGGGAAGTTTGTACATATGATACACAAGAGAGTAAATGTAGGAGTAGAGAAAACAATAATTATTTTTGTGAATAATGTGCTTCCACCTACTGGTAAGTTAAATCTTATCAATTTTAATTTGGTTTTCAATTTCTTTGCAGCTAACATTGTTTGGCATTTTATTTTTCAATACTTAAGTCCACTGTCTTCATCATCATGCACTATGTGGGGCCAATGATGAATTTATCTATGTATGTGCCAACTTGGTGTGAAATTTTCCATGGTTAGACTAGACACATGCATTGAGGGTGTTGGAGGGTTTCTATACTAAAAAATAACCCATCATCATCATCATCATTATCGTCTTCGTCGTCATTGTCATCAACAACATTATCAGTGTCATCATCATGATCATGATCATATTCATCATTTCATATGAGATGAACATGGTGATCACCATATTCATCATCATCATCATCATCGTCTTCATCGTCGTCATCATCATCATCATCACCATCATCGTCGTCGTCGTCATCCTCATCCTCATCATCATAATATTGAGAAACTAATTCATCATCATCTTCATTGCCAAACATGTCCATCACTAATAAATCAAGCAACAAAACCATACCTATAGATTAATTAATGTGCTACATGGGGCCAACGATGAATTTTTTTTATGTATTTGCCGAGATGGTGTGAAATTTGGCATTGTTGGAATAGAAACATGCATTGATGGTGTAGGGATTCCAGACTAAAAAATAATCCATCATCATCATCATCATCATCATTGTCATCATCGTAATTGTTGTCGTCATCATCAACAACATCATCAATGTCATGATCATGATCATCATCTCCATCATTTCATATGAGATGAACATGGTGATCACCATCTTCATCATCATCATCATTGTCATCATCGTTTTTTTCATCATCATCATCATCATCGTCATTGTCATCATCGTCATCCTCATCAACATCATCATCAACATCATAAACCTAAACATCATCATCAACATCATCATTAAAGTTATTTTTACAATTAAACATAAACCTAGATCAAATTAATTACTTCATATCATCATCATCATTGTCATCATCATCTACATCATCATCATCATCAGTAGCATCATCGTCGTTGTCATCATCATCATCAATATCATAAACATCATCAACAACATCAACAACATCATCATCATCATTGTCAACATCATCGTCATCATCATCATCATCATCATCATCATCATCATCATCGTTATCCTCATTCTCACCATCATAATATTGAGAAACTAATTCATCGTCATCTTCATTGTCAAACATGTCGGTCACTAACAAATCGAGCAACAAAAACCATACCGATAGATTAACCAATGTACTACGTGGGGAAAACGATGAAATCTTTTATGTATGTGTCAGGATGGTGTGAAATTTGGCATTGTTATACAAGACACATGAATTTATGGTGTAGGAGGGTTTCCATACTAAAAAATCATCCACCATCATCATCGTCATCAACAACATCATCAACATCATCATCATCTTCATCATTTCATATGAGATGAACATGGTGATCACCATATTCATCACACTAGTACAAAATGAGGAATTAGTGACTACGTGACTAAAAATTCTAGTCACCACAAGTTTTTCAAGTGATTTACTACTAAATATGAGTAATTTTGATTGACCCAACTATAAATGACTAGTTTAGTCCCTAGTTAACAAATATGACTAGATAATAAGTGACAGAGTTAAAAGTGACTAACATAAATGACTAATTTAGTCATGACATAAAAAATGACTAGCTAGAAGAATATTAATTAGTCATTTATGTTAGTCATTTTTAATTGTGCAAGTTATATTTCATGTGTTGTCATGCCATGGTCAAGTTGAATTGGTAGCTTAAAGTTTTTTGCATTATGCATATTCATGTCTCCATTTTGGTATAACTCAGTTTAGCCAATCTCATTGATTGTGCCATATTTCGTTTTCCAAATTCCGAGTTTGTTTGACCCTCTCGCCAATCAGTTAAAATTTTGGCAAGTTAAAGTCTTTTGATCTTGACAGTGAAATCTATAAAATTTGTGTCAACCAATAAATCGTCATTGACACCTACCCATCAGTGTCGTTGTCACGCCTATTCTCGAAAAGTTAAAAAGTCGCCCCTTGATGCCCCTAGTTACGAAAACGACAATATCTTTTATTTTAATAAAAAAATCCTCTCTCTCATTTTAATGATCTCTTGCCATTTTTAAATTTAAAATAATAATAATAATAATAATAATAAGTTTTCATCTAATTCAATAGGTTTTTAATATATAATGATTAATATGACATGCTTTTCATATATAAATATATTATAGTTAAACATTATATAAATATATATTAATATCAAAAACTTAAATTTCTATTCATTTATTTTGATAGAAATATAAATTAATTAAAAATGTATGAAATTTTTTTCGGTAAAATAAAAATTAAGAGGACTGGATTCTAATTATGATCTTTACTAAGAATAGCAGCCATTTTAGATTCCATGGTTGCAACGACCTAATATTCAATAGTTGGAGATAAAGATAAGACATCACCCTCTTTCATGGTTAAAATTGATTACATTTAGTGGTTATAATGAACAGATGGTTATAATGAATGGAGGGAGAAAAGAATACGGATCCTAGTTCGCCATGGATGTTCAGTAGGCTGAACATGACATTGGCAGGGAAGGGCCCAAAAGTGCATTAACTAAGACCTTCGATCCCTTTAGGCACAAATACGGGCACCGAACCGGGCCGAATTCATTACCATCCCCAAATACCCTGTCTAGACCTAGGCTTTGAACAAACTATGGATAAACGACAAGGACTCTGGTGCTAGAACAAATAAAAATCAACGCAGGGGAATGGCTGGCTGAACTAGGATTGCTGGGATTGCTTGCTAGCAAATACAAAAGCGAGAACTTTTTTTTCTTGTAATTCATCAGCACATGGAGAAATCTCTCGTCCACCTATCCAAGGTGCTTCACATTACGATTCCTGAGCACATGGAGAAAGATCTTCTTGACCTATCCAAGGTGCTTCACATTCTCTATTTTTATTTTTATTTTGAGACTTTAATTAAATATTTTTCATTAAAACCCATGAGTCGTGTTCTGCCTTCGAAACCCTATATAAAGTATTTCTTTGTGAAATTTTGGTTGTAAGATTGATTGCTTTTAGCAATTGTGGAGTTTCTTTAGTTTTCGGTTCCTTCTATGTATCAGGACTAATATTTTTTGGAATATTAGGGTTAGACAATTGATTGTCTTGGGCATTTTTTCTATCATTAGACTTCCTACTGGTCTCAACCTACAAATTCTAGTTGTAAAGCAGCAATATGATAGGATCTTAATGCCTTTGTCCCTCAATATTAGTGTGATGTAGTTGTATACAATTCAGATACTAAGGATTTCTATACACGAGCTCTGATTACCTTTGATGGTAGCATACATTTGAGGGAAGCAAGGGCATTGTCTCATCTCCAAGGAAAAGTGCTTTCTGTATGTATACCTTGGCAATAGATTACCTGTCAACAAACATATTACAACACAGTTTTATGTACTGCCCCAATATACTCTGTACTAAAGACCGAGTTACTAAGTCTGATTGACTCTTTTCAACAGCAAAATGTAGGTAATGGTACTGATACCGCACACAATGGTTTACAGTGGTACACGAGGGCACAAAATGGTGTACATTAGAGTTTCAGAGTTTTTCCTTGATGGAGACCTCTTGACAGAGTCCTTAACTTTGGATAGGTATGGACTTGATATTTCGTCAAACACTTGTGTGGAATGTCACTGGCTATTGTAGACTTCCTGTAGGTGCCTTAAAACCAGATCCAATTTGTTGTATGCTTGTTTTGGGATGTCAATGATACACTCTATATTTCAAATAGATTCCATATTAATATGGAAAGAAATCTTAAAACACATGCAAATGAATTTGTAACATCCCCTCTCGTACTCTTATTCTTCAGTAATAAAAATTACAAGGTAAATGTAAAGGTGCAACTTTTCAGCAAGAAACTCAAGGTTGGTAAAATCATTGTAAGTAATGTCATGTTAATTTCTTAAGTTGTGAATTTCTTTAGTAGATGTAGGAGACTGAGGGTTTGACTCGACTGAACGAATTGGGCATGAATCCACTAGGGAGAGGTTGAATGGTTGAGAACCATGAGTTGGATGACCAGTGTGATCTTGGTGTATCAAGAAGAAGACTTAACCAATCTTGATGATCTAAAGACTTGTAAGCTTTCTTATAAGTTGAGATAGATCTTGAGTAGACTAATTTGCTAATTGGTGGCAAGCATATAAAGGACCCTATTATATTGTTTAGTTAGAATAAAAAGTTAATTATTATTAGATTAAATGATTGTCTTATTATGATAACTCTCATCTTATGGAATCAAGTCTCCAAGCATATTCTAAAAAATTTGATAAGATACCAACAAAATAGAAAGACTATTTAATGTAATTATAATTATATATATTGTTTATTTTAATTAAATTGAGTTATCTTTATAACAATAAATTGTATTATAAGTTATATGTCACAAAAACATTTTAAATAGATTATCCTATTAAGAGCCACAATTACTAAATACATATAGGTAAATATGTAAACATGTTAAAAAAGTAATTGTTTAATTAACTATTAAAACCATTATACACATGTTTATATATTATAAAGGATGGATGAGATGTTGTGTATAATATACATCCTTATGAGATCGTAGAATGGCTTTAGATAGGTAATCTATATCTTTTAATATTATAAATTAAAGAAAAGGGAAAAACAGTTATGGGCTTTGTCTCTTTGGAAGAAGAGGGCATGGGGGAGGCGGTAGCAATTTTGTCTGGGGAGTTATTTATCCTTCACATTTTTGTGATCTTCCTGGAGCTAAGGGACTCACAGATAGATAATGTGTAAGAGGATAATACAAAACCAAAAATAGTAGAAAGAAGATAAGCATTTTCAAAGAATAGGACAATATAACCTCTGTAGAAGAGCCAGAATCCACACCTTGCGCTTGATCGAATCCAGTGGGATGGATAGTCTCAAACCAACTTTGTTGAAACTCAGATAAGTAATATACACATTTTTGTTTTGTTAAATTCACAAGTAAAATGAGTCCAGATAAAATAGGTTTATATTCTCTGATTCATACATTTTGAGGGGCTGGATATTTGACAGAAAGGTGAATTTTCCTTTGGCGTAGATCCAAATGCCTTTGCGATTCTGTATAGAACTCTTCCGATCTCATTCCCATTTTTCTTCATTAGGTACTGGTTCAGTAAAAGATGAATTCTCCAAGTGTAAGTGCCGAATCTCTTTCTTTGGGCAATTTTATTGTTTCATTGAGTTTTTTTTCAGAAACCCTCATGAACTCATGAAGCTATCAGTATGCATTTCTTCTGCACGATTTTCTTGATAAAAGATTCCATATATGCTTAGATTGAAGTTCAAAAATATTGAAGAGGACCGTATTTTCTGAAGGTCAAAACTATTGAAGAGGGTTGGATTTTCTGAAGGTCAAAACTATTTGCTCTATCACAAGGATGGGGAAGTAAAGAAGAAGGATTGGGACTATTCTCCTGTGTTGTAGAAAATGAATGTGATGAAGAAGCAAGCCAATTAGGGTCGACATTACATTTTGAATTTTATTCTGATCGTGGTCTGGACAATGCAGAAAATTTAAATGCTACAAGTCTATTAGGTTTACAAGTAATACACATTCCTCGTTTACATTTACAGCCAAAATATTTGGTCCTTCTAAAGGAGTTAATTGATAAATATTAGATACCCAGTGAGCTCAAGTTTTCCTTATGGACTTGAATCAGGTATACACGTGTATTTCCTTCTCTGAGAACTCGCAAGAAGTTCATACGCATTCGACTAATGGCCTTTACGGTATTGATGCAATCAAGTGACAACCATGAAGAACTGGGGGCTTCAAATGATCCTGAGTTTATGAATGATATGGTGAAGGTGTTGCAATTTGAGAACTTTATACCAGATAACATTAGATCAGCTACTATTTGGGCTTTAGGATACTAGTTTGCAGTAATTTCTGCATCTCATGAGAGGAGTTGGGTGTTAAATGTTCCAAATATTTTTGGCAATGCTGCAAATCGTGTGTTTTTATTGAGCTTGCTGCAAAAGGCTGTCATGTCATTGACTACTATGGAAGTATATCTTGTTGCATTATTAGAAGGGGATTTATATTTTTTTGTGGCATATGTAACATCATCCTCAACTTCACCAAATCCTATGAGAGAAACTGAACTGATTCCTTCCCTTTTGCCTTTGTTAAAAGACACCAATTATTGTCATGCACACCTTGCCATATTTTCTGTAAAGATTCTCCAAAATTTTATGGATTACATCAATCCAGTAGTCACTCTGTTCAGAGATATTGGAGATCTAGAGAGTACTATTATGAGACTACAATTTGAGGTTACAAGTGTTGTGGAGTTGTCAGTAGAAAGCGGTATTGCACCTTCAAAATATGATGATGATAAAGGACAAATTCCATATTCTCA
Organism: Pseudotsuga menziesii; assembly: GCA_001517045.1. Classification (NCBI taxonomy): domain Eukaryota; kingdom Viridiplantae; phylum Streptophyta; class Pinopsida; order Pinales; family Pinaceae; genus Pseudotsuga; species Pseudotsuga menziesii. The sequence continues at coordinate 56,981 of LPNX010694054.1, forward strand.
GAGGTGTCTTATCAAGGCCTTACTCAAGGCACTGGGATCAACAACATATGCCACAGCAAGGCCTACAGGATCAAAGGAGAGTACCTTGCCATCAAGCCTATCATTAATATTCTGTCATTCCCATAAGTTTGGTGGTGACATCTTCTCTTCCGCTATGACACTTATGAGTGAACTCATTCATAAAGATCCAACTTGTTTCTCAATGCTGCATGCAACAGGTATTTCAACTACCTTCTTGGATTCTATATCAGAAGATTTACTTTTCCCTTCCTCAAAAGCACTTTGCTGCATCCCTAGTGGTCTTGATGCACTATGCCTCAACAATACAGGATTGTAGGCAGTGACTGAAATAAATTCTTTGCAATTTCTTGTACATGTCTTCACATCACGAAAGTATTTGCTACCATTGATGAAGGAAACATATCGCAGGAAGTGGTTTCATCATCCTCTATTTTGGTAACACAAGATCATTTTAGAGCAAATTACCTCCGAATCAGAATCAGGGTGTCAGCAAGGGCAAGATCTTGTTCCTTCATGTGCATCCAGCCAAATGGGGTTCCCTTCATCTAACAAGGCAATCGTTACTACATGACAGGAAAACATAAATGCTATGGATAATGTTTTAAGTGCTGCCCAAATTCCAAAAAACCCTGAAGATGGATGTCCAAAAACTAGTTCCGAGAATGGTTTCCTAGCCATGAAAATTTTACATTCATCGTCAGAGCCTAGTATAGCTGGTAACCAAGTTTTAGCTGAAGTCACTCCAGATTATGAGCCAGGAATTGAACAACCATCCTAGTTGGTTATTGATAAGAATTCATTGTATGTAGATGCAGTCAATCAAATGAATCTTGACAAACTTGCGGATGCAGAAAATGTGGACATTGGGCCATCTAAAATGAAAGAGCCTTTGGTTGCATCTAAACCAGTACTTGAAGACAAGTCAAATGATCTTGATAAGGTATAGGATGATGTAAGTATTATTATGCTCTATTTCAGGTTTCAAATGTCACCGATTAAAGCAATATGCTGCCATGCTGATCTCTAATGTAAATGTTGGCCTTCCAATGAGTATTTGCACACCACCATTTGTTTTCCTCTTTGAGATCTTCCTCCTTGAGGACATAGCACACTACAACCAATCGAGGGATTTCTCTCATGTCACTGTCCTCAACATGATATAGAATACCTTTTTACATCTCTCTTTGCCAAGTATTGTGACATAGGAGAATTGGTAACTTTCCCAATTGTTATAAGGGCAACCTTCGTACTCCTACGTACTAGGATTGATTATTGACATTTTATAATAAAATATTTTTAAAAAGGAGTAAAGGAGTATATTAGAACCTTTGTTTGGAGGTTTTTGGATTGATTTATTTTTCCAATTTGTAATCTCAAAAGGTCTCAGAGTTTTGGCCATATATGCTGCATACTATATCAATTTGCAATTATGTTTGGGGTGTTGCGAAGGGCTTTATGTTGGATTTCCAATGAGTAGTTGCACACCACCATTTGTTCTCCTCTTTAAGGTCTTTTTTCTTGAGGAAAGATGTTTTTTTTCCTGAACAAGTTTTTTCTTTATTTTCTAGAGAAAAAAAAGTAATTTTATTCTCCAAAACTAGAGGTACAAAATTACATATTGTCAATATATGCTATCAGTATATATTTCGATATTAGAGATATTGAAACAAATATGCCTTCTGGAGGCCCATCTATCAGTCCCTAAAAAGGTGGGTTTAAGGTGGGATTAGGTATATGCAGGGCATTACAATACGTGCCGAGCTAATATAGATTCTTCAGCAAGAGCCTGCTCTGTAATAAATACACAGTCAATAAAGGTCATAGCCTTCAAGCTGTCCATGAGGAAGAGAAAAACAATCCAAAAATTAGTCATCCCTGATTGAAGGAGGGTGTCCCTCGATTTCCTGGAAAGGTCTTTGATAAAACTGGTATTGTGTATCATTATCCACCTCTGAGATTCTTATTTATCCTTGAACCAAATGTAGGCCCTATTTGGAAAGTTAATCTGCACTTGAGTTCTTTTCCCTGTAAATATGCATACAAGAAAAATCATCAAAACTGGAGATTATGTGTGAAACTTGCCACAAGGTCATTAGCTCATGTCATTAGTTGTGTAGAGTGACATGAGAATGATCTGAGCCTCCAAACCTGAGCCTTTTCCCTTAAATTGGTGCTTCTTTTAAAAACAAGACAAAGGACAAACAATTGAAAATTTGTTGGAGTTCCTTTTGAGATGATGCTACAGAAATCACGGCATAAACATTTAGATTTCTCACTTGCGAAATCAGTCAACATTTAGATATTCTATTTTTTGAATTAATGTCATGAATGCTAGATATATATCTAGATGTACAAAATTGGTCCTTGCGGTTTTTAACCAGAACTATCAGTTGGGTCTTAATGAGGTGTTGAGGCCTGGAAATTCACAGGCAACAATAGTAAGGGATTCTCCCCAGTCAACGTTCCCAACTAGCCCGTGACTGTTTGGTGTAGGGAATCCGTCCGGTTTGCGGTCCGGCTACCATAGGTCAAGTAACAAAAACAAAGGGTTTTACCGGTTGCGGGCCGGTCCATCGTATATATTTTTGTATTTTTTGACTTAAAGTATGATATGCAAGTGCCTATTTAACATGCATATTGATGTAGAATACGAGGAGCGGTCACAATGTGATGCGCAGGTTCTTACCTCTCATCTTAAACTCTCTCGCATCTAAATCACACATAGCAAGAAATTACAACTAACTACCTAGCCTATCCCTAGGGAGCAAAATTATCATTCATTAATGAGTAATTTATTTTGTACATGCATTATGAAAAATTGTAGATAGCTGATACTTCTTTCAAAACACATGAACATTTAAAGATGTTTGAACAACCAGATAGCCAATTGTTTATGAACAACATTCATTACTCATAGTGGAAATTTTTAGAAAATAAACCAGAGAACGTTCATACAAGAACATAGGTTCAAAGAGTTAGAACGATCTCACAGTTAATGGACACAAAGCTGAAAACGAAATAGTTCCTCTTCAACAAATCCATAGCACAACATTTGAACATTCCACCAAGCTTTCTCCAACAGGCAAACTGTAATTATCTATTGCAAAAGGAAATAGTTCTTCTTACAATATGTCTTCACAAATCTAACTGGGAAAAAGTCCCTTATTCCCTCTAATTCTCCTATACTTATACAAAAACAGCAAAACCTTTGGGTTTCCCCACCGGGTGACCTTTGGGCTCCCCCAACTGTTTAATCTCACAATTTTGTCCTTTGTGAGTGCTCATGATTTATGCAATACATTAAATTTCAGATTTATGAATTAAGAGCATTTTTATGAAAAAAAAGGACCAGCTTGGTAACTGCCAAACTTTTCCAAGCCTGGGCCTCTGCCTCTATTTATTTTGCTCAGTCATTTGTTGGTCTCTTGCTGGATCCTATAGAGCTTAAACCTGATTTTCTTCTTCTTTTCTCTGCGTCATTGATGCCAACAGTTAAGTCTTGGTGTCCCTTGAGGAGTCTCTGAGGGTTGAGTAAATGTCAGTGTCTAAGGAGACCTTTTGACCTTGTCCAAGCCCAAGTCTGAAGCCCTTGGAGCCCTTGGGACAATGCCAAAAGCCCTGAACTTCCTGGAGAGTGGTCAAGTACTCCCAAGTTGGTTTAATCAAAATATGAACAAGTTTAAATGATAAAATTTTTATTTGTTAAAATCTTAAAACATTAAAAACATTTAATAAATAAAATAACTCCTTATTAAATGGTACCTTTTTAATAAAATTAAGTTAAAGGTAAAATTAGAACTCCTTATTTGGTGCTAAACTTTTACCTTTTTTAATAAAATTAAGTTAAAGGTGAAATTAGAACTCCTTATTTGGTGCTAACCTTTTACCTTTTTAATAAAATTAAGTTAAAGGTGGAATTAGTTTATAATTTATAAATTCTTTTAAAGACACCTTTTTCAAGTGCTGATATATTAAATAAATCAAAAAATAAAAACCTTCAAGAGGTCGGCCTTTCCTAAATGCTTCTTTAAACATGTATAAATACACTTATATTTGTCACGTTAAAAAAATAATATGGAGAACTCGCTGAGTTTTGGTCTGAGAATTTTTGCCGGTGTGCAATTTTTTTTGGTGCTCTGAATTTGCAAGCTGCGTGAAGAAAAAACTCGTGGACTGAGAATTCTCGCTGATGTGAAGATAGAATTCGTGGGTAAATAACAGCAGCAGATTTTTTTTGTATCACATTTTTTTTGGTGAGCATAAGAAATTCAATGGATGATCTGCTGGTGCTGCGGCAGTTTTAAAGTGATAAATTATAATTGTTTACAGCAGCTCTGTCAAAGTTGTCTTCATTCCCAGAAACCCTTCACGATCTTGTTAGTGATTCATTCTCTTTGGAAAATCGAATTTGATGAAAATGGGCCGCATTTTCTCCAGGCATCATATCACCGGGCCAATATGATTCGATTCAACAGAATAATTGCGAATAGGGAGTTTTGATTTAGAAGAACCGTGACATTGCATCCATGCCAGCATATGTACGTTGAAGTGATCATCCCTGCAGCCAAAAAGTGAGAGAAACTCGCCCAGGCGACGCGCTGAAAATAAATCCAAGTTAAAGAGCAGAAATAATTTCAGACTGATATTTTTTTTGGGTTGTGGACTGAGAATTGTAAAGAAAAACTTGCAGCAGAATATAGACCTATTTTTATAGTCTATCATTTTGAGAGTGAAGATTTTGTTGGTTTGAAGACAGCCTTATCCAAGGTCTCAGTCAACCCAAACTTTTACAGACTTTAACCACCAACGAATGCATCTTTACGTGGTCTGTGATTTCGGTCTTTCGTGGAGCAGCAAAGTAAGAAAGATCTATCTCTGTATATTCTCCAGTCTTCAGCACAGTCCCGAACTTCTCAAGTGTCTTGACAGCTCTCTATTTGAAGTCTAGATAGTCCCAGATTGAAGTATTGACAGCAATGAAGTTTGTGCAAGTTTCATGGTGACAGTCCAAATTTTGGGTTAATGCTTGACTATGGAAACTTGACAAGAAAATCCAAGGTATGTTGACATGCAATTAACAATGCTGTGTTTATTTGAAAGAATAGAGTAGTGTGANCGTAGGATCAGTGCGGTTGTGGTTTAGCTATTTCTATCTTCTTATCAGGGTGGCAGGACGGGGCAAGGAAAGGAGGTCGTAGCCTCCTTCCGGTGGAAGCCGGAAAACTAGGGAGTGGCAGCTTCCTTC
>LPNX010694054.1:63152-91561 GCA_001517045.1 Pseudotsuga menziesii
GATTTATGCAATACGTTAAATTTCAGATTTATGAATTAAGAGCATTTTTATGAAAAAAAAGGACCAGCTTGGTAACTGCCAAACTTTTCCAAGCCTGGGCCTCTGCCTCTATTTATTTTTCTCAGTGATTTGTTGGTCTCTTGCTGGATCCTATAGAGCTTAAACCTGATTTTCTTCTTCTTTTCTCTACTTCTGCTTCTTTGTTCCTCAACCACTTCCTTCCTTGCTGCCTCCCTTCTACTTTGTATTTTAAACACATCTTACTCACAATAATCATCCTGTCATAAACACAAACTNCCGTCATATCTACAGCAAATTCAAAGATTGGATTGGCATAGGTTGCCTTATGAGAAATTGGTTTGAATTAGATTGGGTGAGCTGTATGAGCAGTTGGTTTGATTCAAGTGGATAGAGTTTGGTGTGCAAACTCAGATTGACTCGATTGGATGATTGATTGGTACAGCGTAATTGACAGGTTACTGGTTTAGTTCTAGTGCAGTGATGAGCAAGTGATGAGTTTATGAATAATGATCAGATGATGAGTATTGTGGTACAGTGGACAACGATCGGTTGATGAGCAGTGATCGAGTAATGAGCAGTGGCTAGTAGTGGCAGTGGTTGTGCGGTGTTGTGCAGTGTGGTACAGGTTGTGCGGTGTGGTACNCCATTTATCATTGACAGAGTACACAAATTGTGTCAAAAAATACATCCAGTAAAATGAACTTTAATGCATGATAACACAAAGAAAAATCCTGCAAGTTCATATCATAAAATCACAAGCCCAAAAGACAGATTCTTTAACTCGAGCGAGGTCACATATGGACTATTCGACATCCTCTGAAGAAAACACCAAAAATGACACAGTAACCGCCATAGAAAAATAGAGTGGAAGCACACAAGAAAGGCGGGAAAATACTAAGCATCAGGTGAAAACACGAACTCACCTCGGCGAGCGGAGAACTACGTATCGGACGATTAGTTCGTCAAGGTGCCGCAACGGTGGGAGATGGATATACTATGGGCTCCGCGGTAAAATAACATATCGCTAATCGGAGGCTCGGAAGACTAAACCGCATTTCGTCAGCACATAAACCAACTAACTGTCGGAGAGATGGCGCACTATGCCGCCGCAACGGTGGGAGAAAAATTTACTATGGCTTCCACAATACTAGAAAATGTTGGTGAAATAAACACTAAACACTGCAGAATTGGACATCGGAAAGACTACGGCATCGGATGATTAGTGCATTGCGCAGCCGCAATGGCGAAAGATGGGAAGACTACGGGCTCCGCGGAAAAATAAAACATCAGTGGTCTGCAACTCTATAATTCGGATGGTTAGTCCGTTCCAGAGCCGCCGTTGTGGAAGAAAAAATAACTATGGCTTCCGCTTAACTGTCCAAAAACTTCGGACAACAAAAATTTATAAAAAACAAAGTATTAAGTGTTCAAATATTTAGGCTGGGGAGTGATGAAAATAGTTCGTTTAACCCCCGAAACAGTGACAGCAAAGAGAAACAAGCTTCAACTTGAAAGTAAACAAACTTCCGATAGTGATGAGGGAAATCACTCAGACCAAAAAGACATCATTTTCAAAACTCCACTGTTAATGTGTTTGCCAACAGGAAGCGGTTTTTTGAAAAGCATGAAAGCAATTGACATCCCTTCAAACCAAACTGTAGCAGAGGGAAGAATAAAATAGATTTCATGAATCCAAACACTCCTAGGCAAGATAAAATAAAAAAGGAGGGTCCAAAATTTCAAAAAATTTGGGAGAGAAGTTGCAGCTGCAACATGAGGTTTTCGACATTTTTCGAATACTGTCTAGAGGTACAACTGTTCTGCATTTCTTGTATATAGGTACAATTGTTCTGCATTTCTTGTATTTAATATTTGATTTCTTCCTTGGAAAACCCCATATTGATATTTCCATTGGTGTTTCACGGTTACCCTTGGGGGTTTGAAAAATAGCAGTTTCAGCTTCTGCTGAATTCCCCGGTGTATTTTATTGCCTAGTCTAATGATACACAAAGAGATTTACTATAGTTTTACTGATATTATTTTTTTGTGATCATATTGTTACTTTGCCTGTTTGATATAAGAAATTTTGCTTCAGTCTCATCTTGATTTCATTGCATCATGGTAAATTTCAACTCTACTCTAGGTTGGAATTATGCCTGCCATAAAGTGTTGTTGTTTCCCTTGTGTTGTTTGTAAATAAATGATACTGCATTGCTTCATAACTGCATTTCAATATTTTTCCAATTCAGTATACCAAGTCCAAATGATCTACAAACTTTGTTGTTTGATCATTTTTTATTGAATTTGGTTTTAAGTCTCTTAAACAGTTGTCCATTTGTTGGATTTTCTTTCATATTTTCATCTGTTTCCTTTATGGTGGATTTTTAGCATGATTGAGAAGTAGTTGGCAGAAGTGGAACTTGACAGTAGTTAAAAATAGGTGAAGGAAGGACAACTTAAGAAGCATTGGTTAGCAATGTGACATATGTATTGCTGGAATGGACTCATTCTAGATTTGTGTCTAGTTTGTTCTGAAAAGTTTCATCCTATATTAATCCACCTGATGATTTGTTTGGGTGTCTAAACCTGGTGTATTTCACACTTTCTTGACTCTTGGTTCCATTTATTTGCAGTCATATTTTGGTATTTGAAAAGTAGTTTTTTATTTAAATGACTGAAGAAATCTCCATCATGTATAAACTGCAAATCTCCATTAAGTACTACTTGGGACTTGTATGCTTGTATGGTTGGAGATGATTTCCTTGATGATTCCAATATCCTAGGAGAGGACATGTACATATGCCACTGTTAGATTCCATGCACCTTTCTGTACTGTTTTCCAAAGCAGAGTTACTTAATGGTTGGCCACTGCCACATTCAGCATGAATCAATTTGCCTGTCTCTTATGTTATTTGAATGAACAATAACACCTGGGCTCTGTAGTCATTTGAATTCTAACTTTTCACTTGCTAATTGAAGTCTTTTATTTAAGAGAATGCTTGTTTCTTTTTCCTTAATGATAAAGATGAAATATTTGTTTTACATTATAGTTCCATTGAAAGGGAATTTACATTTTTTCTCAACTCAGTTGGAAATATGACACATTTGGGTTAGCTTATATTTCAAAATGAAATATTTTATATACTAACTTCTCTTGGATCTTCCCTGCAGTTCACATTTTTTCAAAATAGCTTACCTTTGTTTTATGTTTTTAGAGCATGAAATTGATGGTTTACTTGCATCTCCATAAAACAACTACTTAAAAAATTAAAATCATTGTTTGCAATCCTTATGCAAGTTTCTCTGTTTAAGAGATTTCTTTTAATGGTGAGGAATTTGCGATTAGAATCAGATCGAATGCATGCTTTGGCTTGCATTTTCCGAACATCACTTTGTGTTGATATTTTTGCAAAGGAGAGTGTACGGAGAGTGAAAAAACCACATACTAGAACTGACATTGCTTCACTTTTTGAAGATCTACGGATTAAAGAGGATCTAAATAGTGTAATGAGTAATAGTTTCTTTCGAGAAGAGTTAGTGGCTTCTCTTGTAGAAAGCTATTTTCAGCTGTCCCTTCCTCTTCCTAGTCAGAAATGCTATGGCACAGAAAGTAGGGTAATTGGAGCATTAGCCTATGGCATAGGTTATGGGGCATTGAACTGGAATGAATCGGCTTTAGAGATGGTGGAAGTTTGTAGAACTTGTGTGAAATGGGATTGTGAAGGAAGAACACATGCAATGGACTGTTATCTGAAGTTACTTGTGAGGTTGTGCCATATTTATGACACTAGGGGAGGTGTTAAAAATTTCAAGGATGGAGCTTCACAGGATCAAATAATGAATGAAACAAGGTTGCATGGTCTTCAAAAGCAGCTTATCAAGGACTTATCTCAGGTAAATGATTCCTTGAGACACTTTGTAGATGAAGAAAACATATTTCTTTCACATTCATTCCATTTGGTCTGTTGATTGTTATCTATTGTTGATATCCTTACACAACAAATCACTAGAAATTTAGAAGGTTCTGTGCATTTGCATTTGTTTGGAATTGAAAAGTTGTTGTCAATGTTGTTTTTGCACATTTCCTTACACAAAATTAATTGAAGGTCCCTATGATATTTGCACCAACTTGGTGTGCTCCTTTTAGTTATTTTTAGCATATCATACTATGGTATTAGGCAAATCATGCTTTCAATTTTAAAAGGTATTGACATCAACTAATTTTGGTGGAATATATCTTTGACCTACCAACGTAACAAGCAGAAAAAAACAGTACATGGGAAAAGAAAAGCAAGTTTGAATAAAACTTAGATAATATAAAATGTGTTAAGAGTCATTTGGAATACATTGGATAGGCTTTAGTTGTTTAGCGTGCATTTTCAGTTCTAAATTGAATATCAACCAATGTCAACCACTGGAGAATATTTGGTGGTATGATGCAGGATTTTGTTAAGCAACCTAAACGAACTGTATAACCATTACCATCTCAATAGGATAGAGTTTATAATTGCTTTTGTTTGAAATGGTAAATAGTTGTCATTAGTTTCACAAATTTTACAACAAATACATTGCATTTTACGAAAAAAATGGGCTGCAAAAGATAGGCCACCACTGTCACAACCATACAATTAGGTGATAATATATGCAAAATTAAAATACAATCATAGTTACAAGACCTACTGAGTCTTCTTAGTACTTGAGATGTCTATTCAGCTTGTTTAAAAAAGGCCGAGTATACTTCAGAACTTGGAAGTAATACTTCGTTAGCCTTGGTCAAACTCGTGACTTGGTAAATTTTTCAAGCCTTAATGAGTTCAAGAGACAAACATGGATGGAATAAATTTAATACAAAAGTCATGAATCCCATGCTACCTTACCCTAATTTATCTGCTGTGATCCACTTATCATCAAGGAAACTAGATGCAAAGAGAATAATGTTGCAAGCAAAATATATATAGGAGGAGGGAGGGAGATAAATGATTTGTTAATGAGGGACTTATAGCCCACTTGCTTCACCAACATGGATACTATGCAAAAAATTACTTCTAGTCACTATTCTCATGATGATCGTCATCATCGTTATCATCATCGTCTTCGTAGTCGTCATCATCAGCATCATCATTATCGTCATCATCATCGTAATCATCAACATCATCATCAACATCATCGTCAACATCATTATCAACATCATAAACCTAAACATCATCATTAAAGTTATTTTTATAGTTAAGCATAAACCTAGATCAAATTAATTACTTCATATCATCATCATCATCATTGTCATCGTCATCCACATCATTTTCATCATCATCAGCAGCAACAACATCATCGTCGTCATCGTCGTCATTGTCATCATCATCATCGTCATCATCATCATCATCATCATCATTATCAACATCATCATCATCATTATCAACATCATCATCATCAACACCATAATCACCATCATCAACATCATCATCATCATCATCAACATTATCATCTTCATCATCATCATCAACAACATCATCAACGTTGTCATCATCATCATCATAGTCATCGTCATCACCATCATCTTCATCATTTCATATGATATCAACATGGTCATCACCATATTCATCATCATCATCATCATCACCGTCGCCGTCGTCGTCGTCGTCGTCATCATCATCAACATTAGCAACATCAACATCGTCATCGCCATTATCGTCGTCGTCGTCATCATCATCATTGTCGTCGTCATCATCATCATCATCATCATCGTCATCGTCGTCGTCGTCATCCTCATCCTAATCATCATAATCTTGAGAAACTAATTCATCATCATCTTCATTGTCAAACATGTCCATCACTAACAGATCGAGCAACAAAAACTAAATCTATAGATTAATTAATGTGCTACGTGGGGCCAACAATGAAATTTTTTATGTATGTGTCGGGATGGTGTGAAATTTGGCATTGTTAGACGAGATACATTCATTGACAGTGTGGGAGGGTTTCCAGACTAAAAAATCATCCATCATCATCATCATTATCGTCGTCATCATAATTATCATCATCATCGTCAACAACAACATCATCATCATCATCATTATCATCATCTTCATCAATTCATATGAGATGAACATGGTGATCACCATCTTCATCATCATCATCATTATCGTCGTCATCATCATCATCATTGTCGTCGTCATCGTCGTCATCATCATCATCCCCATCAACATCATCATCAACATCATAAACGTAAACATCATCATTAAATTTATTTTTACAATTAAACATAAACCTAGATCAAATGAATTACTTCATATCATCATCATCATTGTCATCATCGTCGTCATCATCATCAGTAGCAGCATCATCGTCGTCATCATCATTAACATTATCAACATCATCATCATCATAATCAGCATCATCATCATCATCAACATCATCATCATCAATAGAATCATCAACATCATCATCGTCATTAAGAGCATCATCATCGTCATCATCTTCATCATTTCATATGATATCAACATGGTCGTCACCATCTTCTTCATCATCATCATCATCATAATCATCAACATCATCATCATCGTCATCATTGTCATTGTCATCATCATCATCAACATCAACATCATCATCAACATCATCATCATCATCAACATCAACATCATCGTCATCATCATCATCATAATCATCATCATCATCATAATTTTCTTCATCCTCATCCTCATCATCATAATATTGAGAAACTGATTCATCGTCATCTTCATTGTCAAACATGTCTATCACTAACAAATTAAGCTACAAAAACCATACCTATAGATTAATTAATGTGTTACATGAAGCCAACGATGAATGTTTTTATGTATGTGGCGGGATGGTGTGAAATTTGGCATTGTTAGAGTAGACACATGAATTAATGGTGTGGGAGGGTTTCCAGACTAAAAAATCATCCATCATCATCGTTGTCGTCGTCATCGTCGTCATCAACAACATCATCAACGTCATCATCATGATCATCATGATCATGATCATGATCATGATATCATTTTCATCATTTCATATGAGATGAACATGGCTATCACCGTCTTCATCATCATCATCACCATCGTCATTGTTAGTCATCATCATCATCATCATCGTCATCGTCATCATCATCATCATCAACATCATAAACCTAAACATCATCATCAACATCATCATTAAAGTTATTTTCACAATTTAACATAAACTTAGATCAAATTAATTACTTCATATCATCATCATCGTCATCATCATCTGCATCATCGTCATCATCATCATCAACATCATCATCATCGTCATCGTCAACATCATCAAAATCATCAACATCATCATCATAATCATCATCATCATCATCATCATCATCATCATCATCAACATAATCGTCATCAACATCATCATCATTATCATCATCATCATCAGCATCATCATCATCAACATCATCATCAACATCATCGTCGTCATCAACAACATCATCATCGTCATCATCATCATCATCATCGGCATCATCAGCATCTTCATCATTTCATATGATATCAACATGGTCATCACCATCTTCATCATCATCATCATCATCATCATCATCGTTGTCGTCGTCGTCGTCATCGTCATCATCATCATCATCATCATCAACATCAACATCATCATCAGCATCATCATCATCGTTGTCAACATCATCATCATCATCATCGTCATCCTCATCCTCATCATCATTGTCATCCTCATCCTCATCATCATAATATTGATAAACTAATTCATCGTCATCTTCATTGTCAAACATGTTTGTCACTAACAAATCGAGCAACAAAAACCATACCTATTGATTAATTAATGTGCTACGTGGGGCCAACGATGAATTTTTTTATGTATGTACGGGGATGGTGTGAAATTTGGCATTGTTAGACTAGACGCATGCATTGACGGTGTGGGACAATTTACAGACTAAAAAATCATCCATCCATCATCATCGTCATCATCGTCATCAACAACATCGTCAGCATCATAATCATGATCATCATCTTCATCATTTCATATGAGATGAACATGCTGATCACTATCTTCAAAATCAACATCATCATCATCTTTGTCATCTTCATCATCGTCATCATCGTAATCGTTGTCATCGTCATCATCATCATCCTCATCAACATCATCATCAGCGTCATCATCATCATCATCATCATCTTCATCATTTCATATGAGATCAACAAGGTGATCACCAACTTCATCACAATGATATTCGTGAACTAATTCATGGTCATCTTCATTGTCAAACATGTCTGTCACTAACAAATCAAGCAACAAAAACCATACCTATACATTAATTAATGTGCTACATGGGGCCAGCATGGTGATCACCACCACCACCATCATCATCATCAGCATTTCCTATGAGATGAACATGGTGATCACCATCTTCATCATCATCATCATCATCATCATCATCATTTCATATGAGATCATCATGGTGATCACATATATGTTTCTTAAAATCATTAAATTTTATGAATTGCTTTGCTCTTTAGTTTTATATGCAATTTCTTCTTCTGGTTTTTTAAAACCATGAATTTAAAAAGAAAATAATAAAACAAAAAATGGAAATAAGAAATCCTATTTTTCATATTTTGTATGGCCACACATATAATAAAAAAATACTAAGAGATTTTTAAAATAGTGCGACAATGAGATGCAATATTTAAAATATGTTTTTTAATTCACATAAAGTTAAAGCCTTCTTTTAAGGGTAGATAACCTACTTTCCTCTCCTGGGTGGGAAAATGCTCACTCTCAATCAGTGTAGAATCTGGATCTTGGAAAATATAAGTACTTATTATTTTTTCTAAATATTATTATTATGAGATGTACATAAGTCTAAGATATAAATTGTTAAATAAGTTGAAATTTTATGATCATTAAATGAGTTATTGTTGGTAATAATTTAGTATGTTTCATGTATGTGGAAACATATAGGAAAAGTTTATGTATGTTAACAATTTGGTAAAATAAAGGTGTTGATGAATGATTCCTATATTATAATGGATTGTTAATTTGGAAAAATGTGACCTAAGTTAAAAATTGTATAATGAAATATAAAATTTGGAACCAATTTTCTTATTTGTGCACATTGTCTTTCTCACTCTAAGTGATTATTGAGTTTCTTAGATTAAAAATCAAGTAATGAATTATTTCATTCTTATCGCTTATTCAATAGTTCGAAGTGGATGAGCATAAATTAGCTTTGATAAATTTATAATCATGGACTTGTAGCCAGGACCACAAGTTTACCTCAAACCTTCATGGATGAACTTTGGGATTTCACGAGCGGGAATGAAGGTGTGAAGGGGAAACTCGGTTAGCTGAAAAACATTCATTCATACAACGTGAAAATTTTGGACATTTTGCACATTTATATGCACTTTTGCAGCTTAGATTTTGGAAATTTATATGCAATTTCAAACATTTTCTATGCAATTTAGCAGCTCAAGTTTACCATTTCGACATTTTAGACTAGATTGTGGTTGAAATTTTGATTCACACCTGAAGGTTATCATTTCAGCAATTTGGACTGGCTCACAGTTGACATTTTCATTTGCAACTCAGGGTTATCATTTCGATTTCCAGCTCACGGTTCACAATTTCGATTTGGAGCTCACAGTTCACATTTCTATTTCTAGCTCAAGGTTGTTATTGAAGAAAGGAGAAGGATTTGACAAGTGGAGGTTTTGCATCCAAGTGGTAATATTGAAGAAAGGAGAAGGATTTCTCATGGCTCAATGGGTAAGCATCACCTCCTTATACACAATATGAACCTTTTCTGGACTCTTAGGTTGACTCATAATGAGGTTTGGAGTCAATTGTTTTTGTTGGAGTCAATTGTTTCTTATATTGAATCACAAAGGGGTTTTGGGCATGTGATAGTAGATTTCATCCCTAGGGTTCTAGGGTGTTTAAACCAGAGATATTCACTATTTAACCATAATCATACTTCATATCACAAGCTTCTCCATAGGTCTCATGCTCCACCAATGGGCTCATGCTCCTCCAGAGATAACATCAAGACACAGTTCACAATATTCAATCGAGATTCAAGTCCCTCCACAAATGATTTGGAGAGAGATCACAACTACACAGAAAATGTAGTCTTCATCAACTCCACAAAACACACAAAGTTGGAATATTGGAAAGCAAGATTAGTTCAAAGACTGGCGAGCAACATGGTCAAATTAGGGTTACACTTTAGACTTTATATGCATGTCATGGATATTTATAAATTCATAGATTAATTACACTATAAAGAAGCTCGATGTGGATGAGTATTGGATGGTAGTGAATATGCTATTTTAGGAATTCAAAAATCACGACAGAAAACTAAAATCCTTAATAAAGGCATACATGGATTTATACTATGTGTAGCCTGTCTTCAAGAGTTATGACTACATTGTTAATACTCTTCAATAAACGAGAGCATTCACACTGAATGGAACATTATCTTTAGATCATGACATGCAATAACACACTATATGAGACTAGGTTGAATGATAATACTCCTGGGCTTAGAATACAAAGAAGAAGTTTCTATTTATACAAAGATCTAGCTCAAAACCCTCAACAATAAAATAATAACAAACAAGTTCTAGACCTATGATTTAACCTACAAGAATAATATAATATCTCCTAATATACTATAAATAAAAGTCAAATACATAACAATAAATTACTAAGACAAGTAAGTAGGCATGCCACTTTTCCTCATGTGCAAAACACCTTCTAGAATTAGGCTCTTTTGACCATGTAAAATTCCTTCTTGAGATGTGTGTCATGACCTCCTATAGAGGGATCATCAATAAGGTACCTCAAATTATGCCAAAATTCAAAGTCTAAGGGAGTGCTCTAGATAAGGGAACCAACCACCTAGAGATGTTGACTAGCTA
Organism: Pseudotsuga menziesii; assembly: GCA_001517045.1. Taxonomy (NCBI): domain Eukaryota; kingdom Viridiplantae; phylum Streptophyta; class Pinopsida; order Pinales; family Pinaceae; genus Pseudotsuga; species Pseudotsuga menziesii. Next base: position 74,093 of record LPNX010694054.1, read on the forward strand.
CCCAAAATAGTAAAACAATCTAGAGTGATCTCTATTGAAACAACAAACTTCCCCCATAAACATGGATGCAATGGATAGAAATGCAATAAAGGCTCATTGGTCAATATAACCTCTTCAAGGGTGGGAAAACTCAAAATTTGTGCAAAGGGCATAGATCCATATATATAACCACCATATCTCCTCCAATCAAGGCCCCAAAATAGAGCACACGTAGAAACTATGAATAAAAGTTGGAGTGCACCTCCAAAATATGCATTAAAAACCCAAAACCATGTGCCAATAGAATGGACCCACATGTCAAATCATCAATCCACCTCCAAATAAGGGCCATACATTGATCACTTTGGGAATGTGTGCAAGTAGAGTGAAGTCCTCCAAAATGTGTGTTGAAATTTGACACCATGCTTAAGATCAACCTTAGGAACCCCTTAGTTAATGGGTGTTCCTCAAGATACGAGTATGACACTTGTGAATACAAGTTTGTGAAATAACCTCTTCAATATGAAAAGTATTCCTCCAAATGTGAACAAATGGTGGTCAAAGGAGCCTCCTCTCCTCAAGAAATCCACCCATCCAATCTCTCAACCCATGCAATTTAGCAATGTAACATCATATGTGGTCTAAGAATGCAAAGTTCCCATCCAAATTTAGATCCTAGTGATGTTTAATGACTCCACATATGTAATTGGTTGTAGGGATTAGGTGTGATGTCCCTTAAGTGAACAAATATGCATAGAATTGTGTAGGTGAAGGATTTAAAATGTGACATCAACCTACATGTGCCATAATGCCTCAAAATATGTGGTGATTCCTGATAATGCAATGCTAAATGAGAAAATAGGAATCAAGAGTTGGAAATAATAACAGTTGAGCCATAAATCCTCCATAATGCAACCTAATGAACAAGGTCTTCAAACATTGTTTGAATTTGCATGCATCATAAACCCTTCATAACATAGCCTAATAAATAAGGTCTTCAAACATAGTATTGATACCCATGCATTGTAATCAGTGGAAAGATAATTCGTCGTAGTGTTTTTGGCTCTATCCAATCACCTTCAACTATGTATTTTTTAATTATCATGTTGAGATATGGTTTCCATGTTTTGATCATATGGACCTAGGAATGAATCACAACATGAGCACAAAACTATGATCAGTTCTTTAACATTTGGTGTTGTTATTTATGCCCAAATCCAATCATTAGAAAACCCTATGATCTCTTTCTTCATCAGTAGCACTACTTGAGGAAGACCATTATTGAAATTGTAGCTCAGGTAGGATTTCTATGTTGTAATTGTACCTTAGTTATGAAGGGTTCCCTGGGAAATGAGAGTTTTGACAAAATAATGGTCAAGCTACTATGCAACATTGGAATGGGGAAAGTATTATACATTGGATGAGTGTTAATGGACGGTTCTACATGAATGCACACCCTTTTTTAAACATTAAGACTCATTAGTACTTTCTAATACAAAATTAGGCCATGGGGAACTACTTTTGCATTGTATATATGCGATATTATTAACATGAAATATTTACCCAATGTCACCTCATATCCTAGATTGAGGGTGGTAACCATAGTGGATACTTATCACTAGGAAAATTCTATCATGCACAATCAGTTCTACCTATGCAACTTATATCTAAAATATTTTATTCTTCGAATATTCAATTTGAATAAAAGATATATGGATAAATAAGTTGGGTTGTATATAAAAGAGATTATTGCATAGAAAACTAATTTTTTATTTTATAAATACATATATATACATATTAGTCGAATAGATTAAATGCACTATGTTTTTGGTAATTCAACATTTCGTTTGTCATTGAGTTTGGGCATGAGTTTGTGGAGGGTTTGAGTAGGAGACTTGGCGTATTTTTTCCATGAATTCGTACATTTTTGGCCAAGAAATGTAGATGGGTACATGACAAGGTTGAGATCTCTTTTATCTATGGGGGTCTTAATTGTCTCACACATACTCAATGTTTTCATATGTTTTCCTAAATGTGTGTTATTTGAACCCACATAGTAGATCATAAATGTGTGTTATTTGAACCCTAAATGTGTGCATGCATGTTGATTTTCATGTGAAATCTACATTTATATTAAAATTTGTGATAAAAGGTCAATGAATGTTGTTTCATTCACCCAACTATTATTCAATGCACACTTGGACAGACCTTTGGAAGGTTTGTATTAATCATCCAAACCCTTCCATTCCTTTACCTTCACATTGTTCTTGTATTAATGTTACAATAGTCTTGCATAACTGTCTCACTGCAACTCATGATTCTGCTACAATTTGAAGGAAGGTTTCTACCATTGCAACATATGTTATAGCTTTGTGGTCAGGGAATTTCATTTTGAATCCATGGTTATTTAAACTACACCCTTGGGAACTTGTAATACAAACTTCATCCTGGTTCAATGCATACTTCAGATCCTGGCAATACAGTTCCAACTTCTTCATTTCTTTCTCCATTTCTTCCATAGATGACCTTAAATTCCTAACCTTTGTTAGTGCAATGTCTCTGCTTAAGATGGCCTCTATTAGTTTATGGTTTAATCCTTCAATGGTAATATCCCAGCCATTCATTATGTTAGGGATAATGTAATGGAATTCTTTGTTTGGACTGTAACTAGGCTTTTTCTCGGGAGTCTTTTTGGTTAGAGGAGAGAGCCATGATTTCAACTGAAATTTACCATTTGGGTATTTACTAGGAAATCATAACTTTATTCGGTTCAGTATTTTTTACTTATAAAAATACATTTATAAAATAAAGGAGAGCCAAATACCATCAATTATACTTTAATCTTTTAACTCTCATTTAATATTATCCTTGAAAAAATTAAAATATAAATCCCTTGTCTTTTTCTGGAAACAAAATTTCAATCAGGTTATGAAAAAATTAAAATATAAATCCCCTATCTTCTTCTTGAAACATAATTTCAATTAGGTAAGAACCCACATATTTTATAAAATAATAAAAACAATCTATGTTTTCTCAAATAATTTTGATTTGGAATTATAAAAAACAAGTTCTCTATGCAGAACAAATCTCAACTTAGCATGGATTTATACTGGTATGGAAAAGATTATAAGAGTGTGTTCTTAATATAGTTTAAAATATGAACTTATCTTCCCCTGAATTTCCCTCTCGTTGTGAGGTCAGGGCCACTGCTGCGAGATTCCTATTGCATTGCATTGGTCAAATGCATAGTCTGTACACAACAAATAGAACAACATTAAAGAAAGACATTACATAAGAGGTATTTAACACTGAGATGGATGATATTCATTAATTAATATATGTGGCAGCATGAATACAGGAGAATTCAATGCTAGTTGCGTCCTTTCCAACGTTTAATCTTCCAGCTATTGATTTTCTTATATTTTGACAGCCAAAGTATTCAAACAAGCACATAATAACTTATGGAAAATCTATGGAGGATGTAAGGTATGTTCCCTAAAAGGTTAAGGTATATCACCCTATACTTAGGTGTGGGATTGATGCATTTAGGGTGAATCCAATGCAATTGTAGGCACTGAAGTAGGTTTAAACACCCTAGCTACTAAAAGTTTTCATCCCTATGGTGTTTAAAATGTGTATATGTGTATTTGAGGTCTAAGGGTTGGACTCTAGAAACGTAGTTCCCATAAAGTACAATTGTTCATTGTTTATTTTGGGGAGCTGACTTATATATTTGGTTGTACATAAGTGAAATGTATATTGCTGTTATTTATACTTCAAATTTTGATGCCAAGGATGAAATTCCAATGGAAACAGATCCCGGGGAACCTCAAGGTTGAGGAAACATTTTTGAATTTGCATTAATCGGTATTTTATCAAAATTTCTAGAGTGATCACATATACTCTTGCATTCATTCTAGAGGAAACAAAGGCCAACAAACATAAGGTTCATTGTTGTTTTACATAATTTTGTGTAGCCTTTGATACAACTCCAAGACACTTGTTGTTGGATAGGCTCAACGATTGCGCTTACTTGATTTAGTGGTTTCCTTAATGGTTTCCTTAATGATGACTTGTTGTTGGATAAGACCAATGGTTTCACTTACTTGAATTAGTGGTTTACCAACCCAATAATTCAAACTCGAAATCTAGATTCAACCCAAGAAAATTGGATGAGAAAATCAACTTTTTCAGATTTGCAATATGTGAGTGATCTCCAAGACTTACAAAGAAAACAAACAGTAGTATAGGCCTATAGGTTAGTGGTTTTATTCAAGGAAAAAAACATAGCATTTTTTCATAATTAAACACATTGAGGTCTTGGTTTCTCAAATTAACACTTGCCTACACCTTCAAATGAGTCATTTGTCTCAATTAGGGAATTTTTCTTTGGAGAAATGAATCTTCCTTTCATAGGGATATGCTTGATTATTTTGGTTGGACCGAGCCTTTGGTTCCATGGGTAACAAGGTCTCTTCTTCTTTCATCACAAAGAGTAACATCTAAGACATGTGCATGCATGTTGATTTTCATGTGAAATGTACATTTATATTAAAAGTTGTGATAAAAGGTAAATCAATGTTGTTTCATTCGCCCAACTATTGTTTGATGCACACTTGGACAGACCTTTGGAAGGTTTGATTTAATCATCCAATCCCTTCCATTCCTTTATCATCACATTATTCTTGTATTAATGTTACTATTGTTGGTTTATCCCACAATATTGAGAGGTGGGGGGTGAATCAGTATTGACTCAATAAATAAAACAAACAATAATCAACAATTAAAACACAGCTTTTATCATGGAAACCTCAAAGAGAAAAACACCAACATAAACTCGTTAATAAGATGAATTTTACAAAAATATTTATCTTCTACTACAGAAAGGATGCAAAAAAAAACCTAGGTTTTTCCTGCAGCTATAGACTAGGATGCTACAGAACCCCTATGGTTTTCTTCCTGCTTCAATAGACAAGGATGCTATGACACCCTTCTCTCTAGCTACAACTGGAAGGAGGCTTTGACCCCCTACAGACCTATGGCATACCCCAGCACCACCCTACAACCCTGTTCTGATTTTCTCAGTCTTTTGTAATAGTTGTAAACTATACACTTTAGACTCTGTCAAGCTTCCTAACAAAGACACTTCATTCTTTACACATTCATTCAATAAATACATTTTACCTATTACCTACCAATGCATCTCTCCATAGCTGTGTTCTTTCATTTTGGATCATGACTGTTTACTTATAGACATACCTCTTCATCAAATACCCATTCAACCGTTGCATCATTTCATTGTTAAGTTTCAACAAATGCACCATTTAGTTCTTCTCACAGCTCAGAATTCATTTCTGTGGCCCTGTTTATCATTCTCTAGTGCTTCTGTAATCTTCTTCTCGAGATACAATATGAACCGTTGATCTTATGTACAAATCTCTCCAGACCGTTGATCTACGCTACAAATTTCTTCTTGAACTCGTATTTTCACACCAACTTTATGTTTCAATGATTCCCACCATTTATTTTCATCAGGATTCTCCATGAGCGTTGATATTCAAATTTGCGGGATGCGGGATGTAACATTTCCCAAAATCGTATCTTGAATTTCCACAAACTTCTTTCCACACTTCTTTTTTTGAACTGTTGATCTGTTTTATTAGAACTAACTTCAGATTTCTGATCTCTCCATATTGTGAGATGCGGGATGTGGGGTATGGAAATACAACTTTTCCCAAAATCATATCTCAACTTTCCGCAATCTTCTTTCCATAACAACAATTCTACACCGTTGATCTTTTTTTGGGTGGTTTCCTAAACGTCGATTTCTAGATTGTGGGATGCAGATTGTGGGTTCATAGAATATTTAAATGTTATTTCCACAATTCCCTTTCCACATTTTTTCTTCCGCACCGTCGATCTCTTTTGGTGGAACTAATCTCAGTCGTGCCGATCTTGATCTTTTGTGGAACTTCATCCTCCCACCCATCTTTTGCGGAACTAATCCTCGACCGTTGGATCTCATGCGGGATTCTTCCTGACCGTTGATTTCCAATTGAATTCAGATCTCACCATGAATTTGTGGGTCTACACGATCTCTTTGAAAAAATCCTTTGTGATATTTCATTTAGCAACAACATTGGATGATCGATCTTAGTCATTCAACTTGCTATAGGGTTAGTCGTTTGTCATTCACCTTGCAACCTGCAACCTATAACAGGGTTATTCCTTTGTTATTCTGGATATGTGCAACCTTCAGTATGCCACCATATCTTTGACTTTTGATAATTGATTTGACATCAATGAAAACTAATTTACTTCAACAATATCCCCCTTTGGCATTGATGGAAATATCTTTAATCATTCCCCCCCTTTGACACCAATGACAAAGAGACCTCTCTGTATGACAACTCCCCTTGTACTTTTTCGATCGTCAACACTTCCTTACCAATCTGCATCAGTAAACTCCTTCAATGTAAAATCTTGTCCTTTCGGATACCATAAACCATACTCGATAGTACCTTTTACATATTTGAAAATCCTTTTTACTATTTTTACATTTGTTTCTTTGGGAGCTGACTGGAATCTAGCCACCAATCCAACAACTTGCATCACATATGGTCTTATGGTTGTCACATATAGCAAACTGCCAATCATGGATCTAAAAATGATATTATCTACTTCCAAATATTTATCATCCTTACTTAACTTGCAACCAGTGACCATAGGAGTACCAACAGGTTTGGAATCTTCCATTTTAAAAATTTTCAACATATATTTGATGTATTTAGTTTGAGAGATGAAAATTCCTTTGTCTGTTTGGTAGACTTGAAATCCCAAGAAGAAATTCAATTCACCCAACATTGACATTTCGAATTCCTTATTCATTTCAGAGGCAAAATCTATACTTAGTATTTGAATATTGCTTCCAAATATGATATTATCCACATAGACAACAACAATGATCATATTCTTATCTTCGATCTTTAGGTAAAGATTACTTTTCATGGCTCCTCTTTTAAAACCTTGTTGTTTCAAGTAACTGTCTAATCTTGAAAACCATGCCCTTAGGGCTTGTTTGAGACCATAGAATGCCTTCTTCAGTTTATAGACATAATCTTTGTTTTCTGACAAGAGAAGCCCTTAAGGTTGTTCAATATACACTTCTTCTTCTAGTTTTCCATTCAGGAATGTAGACTTGACATCCATTTGATATACTTTGAAATTTTTATGGCATGATAGTGCTTAAAACATTCTGATTGCTTCAAGTCAAGCTACAAGACAATAAGTTTCTTCAAAATCAATACCTTCCACTTGGGCATACCCCTTACAAACCAAAATTTCTTTGTTCCTTATTACTTTTCCATATTGATTGAACTTGTTTTTGAAAATCCATTTGTCTCCTACAATGTTCTTATCTTCAAGTCTTGGGACAAGTTCCTAGGTCTTATTTTTTTCAATCTAATCTAGTTCTTCATTCATGGATTTGACCCATTCATCACTTTTACTCGATTCTGTAAAATTATTGGGTTCTACTATTGAGAGTAGGGCGTGTTCAACATTTTGTAGTTTCCTTCTTGTTTTGACTCCATCATTTTTATCACCCATGATATGTGACTCCGAGTGATCCTTTTGTATCCTTCTAGATGTATTTTTAGTGTTAGGTCTAGGGAAGTCTTCTTCATATTCCTGTGTATCTTCCTCCTCTTTTTCTTCTTCTTCATTGTGAATGCTCTCATCCTTTCGCAATTCTTCTATCTTTTCATCACATTTATTTTCAATAATGTCAAGGATTTTCTCTTTCCTTGGTTTTACATCATCTAATTTTACATCAGAACTTTCTACAATTTTATGTAACCTTTTATTAAAAAAACTATATGACTTTTTGGTGGATGAATATCCTAGAAAGATTCCTTCATCAGTCCTAGATTCAAAATTTCCAAGGTCACCCTTGTTTCTTTTGATGTAACAACTACTTACAAACACTTTAAAATATTTGACTGAGGCTAGTATTCCATACCACAATTCGTAGGGGGTCTTATACTTAATTACTCTAAGTTTCCCTCTATTAAGTGTGTCGACTGTTGTGTATACAATTTCTCTCCAAAATGAATCTGACAGTTTTGCTTCATTAAGCATTATTCTGGCAGCTTCTTGGACTGTTCTGTTTTTCCTTTCAACAACCCCATTTTGCTGAGGAGTTTTTGCAGCTGAAAATTGTCTCTTATTTCCATGATATTCAGAGAATTCATTGAATTCATTGGAAGTAAATTCTCCCCCATTATTTGATCTAAGACACTTGATTTTCATACCAGACTCATTTTTAGCCTTTTCCTTGAAGATTTTAAAATTTTCAAAGGCTTCTGATTTTTCTTTGAGAAATGCCACCCAGGTCATCCTTGTGTAATCATCAATGAGAAACATGAAATAGTGATCTCCTTGTAGACTTTTAGTTCTGGTTGATCCATAAAGGTCCGTGTGTATTATTTCTAGAGGGTGTGAGGTCATATGCTCTTTTATTTTAAAAATGGCTCTGGTTTGCTTCCCATGTTGACAATGTCTACACATGGAGTTTAGAGGAACTATAATTTTAGTTAGATCTCTTACAGCTTCCTTCGTGCTGATTTTGACAATATTGTCAAAACTTAAATGTCCCAACCTTCTGTTCCATAACCAACTTTCATCTACATACTTAAGCAACCTTGGTTTTCATTTTCCAATATGTATACATTGTTTGTATTTCACATAGCAATGCCAACAACCTTTCCTAATTTATTATTCTTGATTTCATACTAAGTCAAGATACAAATGTGTCCTTGGTCCCATGTTTGACTTACATTGAGAAGATTAGGCTTGAGGTTTTCAACTAGCAAAGCATTTTCTTCTTTGATCTTGCTATTGACAATAGCTGTTCCTTTGTTGATTATTTTGGAGGATAGGATGTCTCCAAAAGTGAATTTTCCCTTATTATCTTTTAGTGTTACGGATTTTCTTTGGTCACCAGTCATATGTTTTGAACAACCACTGTCCAAGTGCCATAAATTTTGGCTTTCGATTACACATAAAGAAATCATGGAAGTTTCCTTTTCTTCCTTTTCTCTCCAATATCTCTTTGGTTTGGTGTTATGAGATTTGATTGCAACAGTGTTTCTTGTAGGAGTCTTCAGCTTACAATCCCTTTCCTTATTTCCATGGTTATTACACTTATAACATTCTATGTCATATTTTTCGAGTAGAGTAAAATGATTCTTATTTCCCTTCGACTTATTACTTGATGACTTCTTCTTGTATTTAGAAACCTTTCTTTCAGTTCTGCAATATAATGCTTTATGACCAAAATTATTACAAGAATAGAAGTGACCTAAGAATATATGTAAATATCTATTTGGTTTCTTTGGTGCTATATTATTTCTATTTTTATCCTGAGAAATTGAGCCTTCTTTCTTGATTCCTTCCTTTTTAGATGGAATCTTTAGTACTTCAGCGTAGATTTTCTTATTTCCTTCTTGATTGGTGACAGGAAAACTCTCTAGCTTCTTCTCTTTGACAAACCCCAAACCAGACCTATCACTTGATGGTATTTGGATACTCAAAATATCATCTAGAATCCTTGAGCTATTCTCAAACTTTGACTTGATAGATTCTTCATGAAGCTTTCTGTTGAATTGTAGGATTTCTTCTTCAAGCTTTTTAGACTCTTGTATTCTTATTTTGAGTTGTAGATTTAGGTCCTCCTCAACCTTTTTGGCATTTAGAAGTTGAGCTTCCAATTGGCTGATGATAAGATTTGATTGTCTGTTCTTTTTCCTACATTTCTCAAGTTCTTCAAGGGATCTAACAAGTTCAGCTCTTAGGTCTACTTCTCCTTCTATATCTGAGTCACTATTTGAGGCTTGAGTATTTGTGACCCATAAATAAAAATTTAGTTTTTTCATCTCCACTTCCTTCTGAATCTTCACTGTATTCTATGGTGTACACAATTTTCCTTTTCTCATAGGGTTTTTTCTTGTTTCCTGGTTTACCCCTTTTGAATTTTGAAGTTTCCTTTTCTTCATTTTCATCTTGTTTAGTGTAGGTGCATTTAGTGGAAAAATGTCCAATCCTTCCACAATTAAAACATTTTGATGGTAACTTTCCCTTGTATTTTCCAGTCCCTCTCTCAAGTTTATTAATGAAAAAGGATTCCTCGTCATTTCAGTTTTCTGACTGATTTTTTAAGCAGGATTTAAAAGTTGCTTCCCCTTTTGAAGATCCATTTTGTCCTGTTCTCATCTCATATGCAGTGAGAATTCCATGTATCTCATCCATTGTTACCTTCTTAAGATCATGTTGTTCTTCTCAGGTGGATGCCTTTGGGTTATACCTCATTGGTAATGTTCTTAGTACCTTGCTTACCGCTTCCTTTTCTTTTAATTTTCCTCCAAGCCCTTTGATCACATTAACAACGTCATCTACATGAAGAAGGTATTCACCAATATTCTCTTATTCTTTCATTTTAAGACTTTCAAAATGACCTTTATATGTTTGAAGTTTGGATTCTTTGACCTTAGATTCTCCTTCATAGATTATTTTCAACTTGTACCAGGCTTGTTTGGAATATGTGCATTGCATAAATTTAGTAAATACCGAGTGTGTTTTTCACATCCCCATTCTTCTACTGAGAGAAGGCGTGACTATGTTCCTATCATTCCGGCAAAACTATCCCCATTAACATGATATAAATTGCCTGAAACTTGAAAACATACACAGATGTATAAACCATGCAATCTACCACAGAAGCATACACATTCAAGCATTCACATACATGTTGTTCATAATCATAAAAAAAGCAACATTCATCCTGTTCAAGAATTTAACATGTTCATGATAATTTACGAAGAAAACACAATTGCAGAGTTAAATACAATAATACTTATCTTGAGAAGAAGCTTCCCTGCAACTAGCTATGTCATTGCAACGTTCCAGCCAACCATAGGCTAGTGTGCTCATTGATCTCTCAACAACACTTCCACTCCTGAGCTGGGCATGATTCCCACAAGGAATAAGGGACACTAGTAGTCTCACACGTAGCCAAGGATACAACAAAACTTAGCCAAGTCAACAGAGTTGGGTCTATCGGGCTAGTCAGACCACAGCACATATGAATACACAGCAAGATACACAATTTTGGGTTGAGGAAAACAGTTTTGGCAACAAAAAAAATTTCCAAGATGGGTGAAAATATCCCCCTAATAGAAATTCGATTTCTAGGGATGTTTTGGCCCTAACTAGGCCAAAATGGACTCAACAACACCCAAGAAAATCGTGGTCTCTTCCTCAATCCGCTAGGCATTGCCAAAATGATTTCCAGCTTCGAAAATGATGGGGAAATGCAGCAAAAATCATGGGGGAAGAAAATCACCCATGGATAATTACCAAAATGAATTTCCTAGCTTGGGGAAAATGAAGAACACGACTGAGGAAAAATAGCACTCTCGTGTGAGGAAACAAAATCAGCTGCGTGAGAGTGAGAGTGATCCACTCCCTTCTTCCACATGAGGGATAATGAGTGAGAGATCTCCCTTGGTCATGCATGTGGGAAATGTCCTACGGCCCTGCTCAGGAATGACGGATCCACCCACCTTTGCGGCTTCCCATGTCTCACGTCCCTCAAGGAAATAACTGCCCCCAACTAATTCCTGTAGAATTTAATTGGTTGGTGCATAAGACAAGAAAAGGTGAGTAAGAAAAAAAGGTGGTTGACATGTAGATTGGTTATTCTCTTGACACATGGATTTTTTCCCATTGGCTCAAGGTTTGAACATTATCCCCCCTCCTTATCCTTAGGAAATCATGCCCCCATCTCTTTAATGTTGCATTGACATAGCTAGTTGTGGGTATTTAATTAAATAGATCTTCCCTCATATGAAAGTTTAATTGTATGGAAACAACTCATAAAGCTCAAAAAGGCTGACTTACCAAAATATAGCAAACCCCCATAGGTGGATAAAGAACTTGCTAAATCTATCAAGGACCTCACGAGTTGGAAAAAGCATGAGTGAGTTGTCAAGGAGATGGAAATAACATGCTAATCCTAGAAAATGGAGAAAAACTAATGGAGGATGGGTTGGAAACAAAAGCTCTCAGTTTCCTAGTTGACTAGCTTTTGTCTTATCCATAGAAAAGCAGGAAAAAACAGAAAAAACAGAATCTGCTATAAGGTCCTGTATACTAATTCTAGATGAACCCAGAATCAGAAATAAATCATTCCTAGGATATGGATGGCATGCATTGACTATAAGGTGCAAGTGGATGCCAACTAATTAAGCTAGTGGGTGAATAATTAATCAAATAATGATTAATTATTTTATCCTAAGTTGTGAGTGGGTTTAATATATTCCAACACCCCACTATAAGTATGACTTTATGATGGTATGACAAAAAATATGGATGCATATGGATGCATATAGGGCCCAGCAACAAGGCTATGGTCACCCTTTAACAATTATTATGTCCAGAAAAGTGAGGAAAGAGGCAAAACCACATGGGGAAAATCCTCCCTCAAGATAGGACAAGGCACAAAATTTGAAATATGTCTTCAACATATCTTCATATTCACTTTAATGAGCTGACTGAACTGCTTCTGGATGAAGGACTTGCTGAAGAAATCATGAACTCCATGATCATGTGCTAGAGTGTAGAACCTGCAAGAAGGAAGAGGAGAGACTCCTTGTATCTCATCAAATGATGAAGTAGGAGAATTATCTGAATGCTTCTTACTACTGTCAAAATCTGATCTGCAAACATAATCTGAAATGGAAAAGATATCTGTGCATACTCCTTTCCAAAGAGTACAAAAAATAAGGCAATTTATTTCACACCCAATTCCCTGAATAGCTGCAAAATTGTGATGTGAATCACATGTCAATATTCCAATATGATGTAGCACCTGTATAGATCTGATATGAGGCTGATAAAACTCTGATATATCAGAAATATTAACATATGGAACAGCAAATACAAAGGGTTCAATGGCTCCATGAGGATATAGGGCTAGACTAGGAAATTTATGAGCAACTGGGGAAAACTGATAGGTGTAAAAATCTGAATGATGGATGGGCATAAGATCTGAATCATAAGTATTTATAACGGATCCAAACATGTTTAATATCAGTCCATATATGACTAAGGTCATGGATAACTAGCCACTGAGAGTTAAGAAAGACTTCAAATCATGTAAGATAAATATCACTGCATAAGAGACCAATGAGGAATCAACTAGTGAGCTTGGGATTTGTATAGTCTTTGGATTATTCAGAGGTATGGTAGATGGTATGGATGGTGGTATTATATGTGTATCAACCTACAAATATGCTTCTAAATCAGAATCCAAAGGATCACATATAAGCATATCAATAGACTCATGGGAATACACTGGTAATGAATCCTCTGTATGAAAGAAGGAAAGAATGAGATGTTCACAATCTTCAAGGAGGATTTGAGTATTGATGCCAAGAAAAAAGGAGGATATGCTGAAGCACATTATATCAATTAAGGTAAGTGGTATGACACAGATAAGGCTTGATGTCACTAAGCAAACATCCTGTAAGTCACGGGGTTGCGCACCATCAATGATAGAGGTATGCAAGAGGTGTAAAGAATCTGGCACATAGGTCTTAGAATATAATATAGGAGATTGAGAGAAAAATGAATGGGTTATAGGATCATAATAAATATCAGCAGCAGCTCCATATGTTACTTCTTTTTCATCAATAGTATCACAAGAAGAAAAATCACCTTCAAGAGACACAGAAAAAGATGGCTCTTCAATATTTGCTTCTTCATTGAAGGAGGAAGCATTCGAATGAAAGAGGGCAGCAGCAACATGAACTGTATGAGAAACTTCTTCATCATGATCAACTTCATCAGAGAATGTAGAGGCGAAGAAATCTTGAGAGAGAGAACAAGAGGAGATGCTAGGTTCACTCCATGCTTCATCTTCAATTTCCTGCAAACCAAAAGCTTTGTCCAAAATTTTCCAAAGCTCAAATGGATATTCAGCAGAATCTATGAGATGATATATATTTGGAGACATTCCCAAACACATAATTCCATAAGCTCTATCACAATTATTTATCCAATCAATCTTCTCTTCATAAGACTCAAGTTCATTCAATCCACCAATGGAGACATCAAAGAGACATTGCCTCTTCAAGTATGCACTCGTCTTTGGCTTCCAATCAGAATAGTTTAAAGGAAATAGTAGAGGAACTTTTGAATCCATATTGAATTTGTTGATATGCTCTAAGAGATACTCTCTGCAACTTGCAAAACAAACTAGGAGAAAATCTTGTAAGCTAGACAAGCTCTTCTTCAAAGAGGGATAGGAGACTGGAAGCGCTCCTCAACTCTGTAAAACTTGATCAACCTTGTAGCTCTGATACCATGTAGAAATAATATATCAATGCTATGTGCAATGATGCTAAGAATAAGCACAGGAAATAGATCTTGCTACTAATAATTCTCACAAGCATACACAGGAAAAATTGAGAGAAGAAAAGAGACTGAATCACATGAATGAAGAGATGAATATTGGTGTGTATCCTTCCATTGAATAATTATAAATAATAGTGTACATAAATAGATCTTCCCTCATAGAAAAGTCAAATTGTATGGAAACAACTCATAAAGCTCAAAAAGGATGACTTACCAAAATATAGCAAACCCCCATAGGTGGATAAAGCACTTGCTAAATCTATCAAGGACCTCACAAGTTGGAAAAAGCATGAGTGAGTTGTCAAGGAGATGGAAATAACATGATAATCCTAGAAAATGGATAAAAAATAATGGAGGATGGGTTGGAAACAAAAGCTCCCAGTTTCCTAGTTGACTAACTTTTATCTTATCCATAGAAAAGTAGGAAAAAACAGAAAAAAATAGAATCTGCTATAAGGTCCTGTATACTAATTCTAGATGAACCCAAAATCAGAAATAAATCATTCCTAGGATATGGATGGCATGCATTGACTATAAGGTGCAAGTGGATGCCAACTAATTAAGCTAGTGGGTGAATAATTAATCAAATAATGATTAATTATTTTATCCTAAGTTGTGAGTGGGTTTAATATATTCCAACATCCTTTTGTGATTCCTTAATTAGAGAGAAATATAAGCTCATTCATCTTGGAATAATTAACAATGCAGATACATCTGGGAAAGCCTTATTGTCCCAACAGAAAGAAAAGTCCAAGCCTCCCAAGAAACAGAATTTTCGCTATAATAAGAAAAACAACAAGGGTCCCAAACCCTCTCAGTCAACTCCTTCTTCAAAAAATGACAAAGGATCCAAGCAAAAAGGAAAGAAGACTGAGCGTCATTGCAATTTTTGTGGGAAAGATAATCATGATGAATCTAAATGTTTTAAGAAGATGGCAGCCTTGGAAGCAGCAATGAAGAAGCACCACATCAGCCTAGATTCATCTTCAGAATGTACTTCTCATGGACATGCACTTTGTGCTTCTGGTTACTCTTATACTGCATCTTCTTCTTCTACTTCAAATGAATGGCTCATTGATTCTGGATCATCTTATCATATGGCTAAGGATAAAGCCATCTTTTCTACTATGCATGAATGTAACACCAAACAAATATTTGTTGGTGATGATAGATCTCTAAGTGTTGTAGGATCTGGAACAGTTCCAGTAGAAAATGGTCATTTCAGTGATGTACTATGTGTTCCAAAAATGTCCTGCAATTTGTTATCAGTCTATCAAATTACTCATTCAGGTGAAGGTAAAACTGTGACGTTTACACCTCACCAAGTTGTAATCAAGGATTTTAAAAATCCTCAAAATATCCTTGCTACTGGAACTGTTGATTATATTACCAGGTTGTACAAATTTAACAACTTTGGGTCATCACCTTTTCCTTCAGTTTTTGTTGCTCATAGTGATAACTTGAGCAAAATTTGGGATGAGCGATTTGGTCACTTAAATTATCGCTCATTGCAACAACTATGTAAAGACAATATGTTGGCTAGTCTTCCGCTGGTATCTTGCAAGGATGGTGATTGTTCCGGTTGTGTACTGGGAAAACATCATCGGGATAGTTTTGACAAACGTGCCTCTTGGCACGCCTCAATTCCCTTGGAGCTTGTGCACAGTGACTTGTGTGCCCCTCTTCCATCTGCTTCCTTTTCTGGTTTCAAATATTTCTTAACTTTCATTGATGACTACTCCAGACGCACTTGGGTTTACTTCTTAAAACTTAAGAGCGAAGTATTTAACATGTTCTTGGCCTACAAGGCCCTTGTTGAAAAACAATCTGGTCATCAAATTATTAAGTTAAGATCTGACAATGGAGGAGAATATGTTAACAACAAGTTCACTACTTTTTGCAATGAACAAGGAATCCAACAACAACACACTGTTCCATATACACCACAGCAAAATGGTGTAGCTGAACGGAAGAACCGTACTTTAAAAGAAATGGATAATTGTATGATCCAATCTAAGGGACTAAGTCTTCAATATTG
Source organism: Pseudotsuga menziesii (assembly GCA_001517045.1). Classification (NCBI taxonomy): domain Eukaryota; kingdom Viridiplantae; phylum Streptophyta; class Pinopsida; order Pinales; family Pinaceae; genus Pseudotsuga; species Pseudotsuga menziesii. The sequence continues at coordinate 90,585 of LPNX010694054.1, forward strand.
GGCTGAGGCCATAAATTGTGCAAATTACATAGTTAATCGCACACCCACTAAAATTTTACAAGGTATAACACCGGAAGAAGCATGGAGTAAAATTAAACCAGATGCAAGCCACTTTCTTGTGTTTGGTTGTGAAGCATGGGCTCACATTCCGGATGAAAAATGGAAAGTATTGCAGCCTAAAAATGAAAAGTGCATATTTGTTGGATATTCTAAAGATGTAAAAGGTTATAGACTTCTTCAGCCACATTCTCATGATATAATCATTAGAAGAGATGTTAAATTTGATAAAAATATCTTGGCCTGCGAGCCTAACTTGGTGGGTGTGCCATCTTTGGCCTGCGAGCCTGATTCGGCGATTGTGCCTTCTTCTTCTTCTTCTTCTTCCAGCTTCCTTGACAGGCTTCCAACTCTAGTTTCTGATGATGACAGTGAGGATAAAAATCCACCTCCGCCTGCTCATGTTCCTCCAATTGCACTAGCACCAATACTTCCTCAATGGGTCCGTTCAACATGTGAAGCAGCTGGTGATCTTGTCGGTGATCCTAGAGATCAACATCGAACACATTCTCAATTTCAGCGAGCCTCTTCTCTTTCGGCTCAAGTTTCCAAGAATCATGATCCAGAAACTTTTGCAGAAGCTTCAGGAAATCCAGATTGGGATGCAGCTATGGATGAAGAATATCGTTCCTTAATGGCGAACGATACTTGGGATCTTGCTCCTCTTCCAAAAGGAAGAAAACTTGTCAGATGTAAATGGGTCTACAGAACTAAGTATGCATTAGATGGAAGTGTTGAAAGACTTAAGGCAAGGTTAGTTGCCAAAGGTTTTTCCTAAGTTGAAGGGATTGACTACAATGAAACCTTTGCCCCTGTAGCTAAAATGAACTCCATCCGCCTTGTTCTTTCCCTTGCATCCTTACATAACTGGGAAGTCCATCAAATGGATGTCAAGTCTACCTTCTTACATGGTGATTTAC
>LPNX010694054.1:91917-147171 GCA_001517045.1 Pseudotsuga menziesii
CTTGGGATTGTAAGAAACAACAAGATCTTGCTCTTTCTTCAGCAGAAGCAGAATATCAAGTCGTAGTTAATGCTAGTCAGGAAGATTTATGGCTTCGACAGATCCTTTCAGAGTTTGGATTCAAGCAGCAACATCCTACTCCACTTTGGTGCGACAATCAAAGTGCCATCAAGCTTGCCAAAGACCTAGTTCTACATCAGTGCAGCAAACACATTGAGCTACACATGCACTTCATCAGAAATCTTGTTCATGATCATGTTATTGAAGTGCTCTATTATCCTACCGATGATCAAGTTGCAGACATCTTCACCAAGTCTCTTACAGAAGCGAAGTTTTCTAAACTTCAGTCTATGTTAGGAGTTCAGGAATGTGTCGTTAAGGGGGGATAGGCTCTAATGCCTCCTTCCTTCTCCTAATAGTGTCACTTTTGTAAATCCTTCAATCCTATCCCAAGTTGTTCTTAACAGGGGATGTTAGGATATTTAGACACTTAGGAGTTAGTTAAGATCAACTTGTGTAATATATCCATTAGGTAAAAGTGTGTTTCTTTAGTATGCATTAGTATGCATTTGTAAATATTCTAATCCGACGGTCACGATATGTTCTAGACATAGAGTGATCCGACGGTTCAACTTCTCTTAGATCATACCTACCATTGATCCGTGGCTTAACACCCGATTGGTCTATGATCTCTATTTAAAGAGCATAGAGGGTCCTTGGCTAGTTGATCGATTATGAGAAGCTCATGTAACTTTATTTCTTTTGTATAATAAATTGCTCCAAGTAGCTATTTGGCTGGGGCCATGGATTGTTTCCCTCTCGAGGGTTTTAACCACGTGACAAACATCGGTGTGTTGATTTATGATCTGTTTGTGTGAAGTGGTATCTGAAGGTGTTCGGTCTTTTGGGAGTACCCTGTGTACCTGAACAATTTTTTGGAGATTCAGAGCTTGTCGTGAATCAGCTGAATGACAGCTACCAAAGTAGACATCCAAGAATGATAGCTTACCAGAATAAGGTGTGGTACATGTTTGAAAATTACTTCACTGAAAATACAATCCAAGTGATCCCTAGATATAAGAATACGGTGCCAGACTCTTTGGAAACTGCAACTGGAAAGTTTGAGGCCCCTACAGCAGGAAAAAGGAAATACAAAGTAGATATTGTGAATAAACCTTCTATACTAGACAACACTAGATATTGGCAAGTTTTCGAAGATGATATGTAGATCAAGAGATTTCTGGAGTTGTCTGGTGAGTTTGTAAACACCCGCATAAATGAGAATGACGCTGACTCAGAGAATTTCCTAGACGTTGAAGGGGAAGAGGAAGAGGCCGTCGGGGAAGGGAAACTAAAAGACTCTTTGGGAGGCAGGGATATAGTCCAGTTGAAGAGAAATCATATTCCCAGAGGTTTGATCCCCTTAGAGTCCCTTTTTGACTAGAATGATGTAGCTAGATATCCAAAGGTCAATCCTACTGCAGACGCCGTCAAAGATCTAAATATTGGCACTTAAAGTAACCCAAAAATTATAAAGTTGTCCAAGAAATCGCCCGCTAAAGAAAAAGAAAGGTATGTGAACTTGATGAATAAATATGCGGATGTGTTTGTGTGGAATTATGAAGATCTCAAAGAATATGACACTTCCATCATACAAGATACTATCCTGATTAAACCCGAGGAGAAACCATTCAGGAAGAAACTCAGGAAGACCAATGCGAAGCTAGTACCCATTATTGAAAAGGAAGTAAAAAGGTTGTTTGATGCAAAAATAATTGTGACTCTGAGGTTTTTGATATGGGTAGCCAATTTGGTTCCTATTTGGAAAAAGAATGGGGAGATAAGGCTATGTGTAGATTTCAGAAACTTAAATAAAGTTTCTTTGAAAGACAATTATCCGTTTCCAAATGTGGACCAAATCCTACAGAGAGTGGTAGGCTCAGAAAGAATATCCACTATGGATGGGTTTTCTGATTACAATCAGGTGAAGGTGCTACCTGAAGACCAAGAAAAAACTGCTTACACCACACCTTAGGGTACATTCATGTACACAAAGATGCCATTCGGATTAATGAATGTTGGAAAAACTTTCCAACGTGCCATGGATATTGCTTTTGCAGATGAAAGAGACAAATTTGTGGTGATTTACATGGATGAAATTAATGTATACTCCAAGTGGGATAAAGATCATACCAGGCATTTAGAAAGGGTTTTAATTAACTGTAGGAAGTATGGCATCTCATTAAACCCTAGAAAGTCAAACTTCACTCTAGAAGAAGGAAAGTTGTTGGGGAACATCATTTCGAAGGAAGGAATCAGGATCGATCCAAACAGGGTAAAGGGCATCATGAGAGTAGAGGAACCAAGGAGAAAGAAGGAAATACAATCTTTCATCGGTCAAGTAAACTTCTTAAGGAGATTCATCCCTAGCTTCACTGAAATCTTGACGGGCATTACTTGTATGCTGAGGAAAGATCACAAAATCAAATGTACGGTGGAAGCCAAGAAGGCTTTCAAAAATATAAAACAGGCCATTTCGGAGGCTCCTATACTGGTCGGTCCAGATTTTGAGAAAGATTTCTTATTGTTCTGATATGCTTCAGAGCATATTGTGGCGACAGTGTTGCTGCAGAAAAATGATCGTGGTGAAGAAAAAACTATAGCATTCTTGAGGGATGGAGAGTTTAAATATAGTATAATGGAAAAAAAAAGCTTACGCTTTGGTTAAGGCCTTGAAAGATTTCAGAATCTATCTCCTCCATTCCCACATAATTGCTTATGTACCCAACAGCGTGGTGAAAAGCATACTTACACAGCCGGATCCGAAGAGAAAGAGAGCTAAATGGGTTGCAGCGCTTCTAGAATACGACATAGAAATTAAGCCCACAAAATTGATCAAAGGGAAAGGGTTAGCTAAAATGATGACGGATACCCATTGTGACTCTCTGCAGCTGAATTTTCTAGCTGGTTAATATGATCGGGTAGAGGTGGAGATGCAAGTGAATCCTGATTTTTCTGCATCTCCTTGGTATGCTGACATTATTTTTGTATTGCATAATTTACAACCTCCTGCAGGATTGAGCAAAACCAAAGCTAGATCCGTGAAACTGAAGGTTGCAAAATTTTGCATCATACAAAAAATTCTTTATTGGAAAGACCCCGAGGGAATACTGCTGAATTTTCTTCTGGAAAACGAAGCTCAACATATAGCGAAGGAGTTTCATGAAGGATATTGTGGAGGACATCATTCCTCGAAAGTAACCGCAAATAAAATTCTGAGGGTAGGATTTTATTGGACATCATTGTTCTCATATGTCTATAAGGAAATAACTAAATGCCATCAGTGTCATATTTTTGAAGGAAAAAGAAAAGTGGTTTCACTTCCCCTCAAACCTAAATCTGTGGAAGCTCCTTTCCAATAGTGGGGGTTAGATTTCATTGGAGAATTAAACCCAAACTCCTCAGGACAGCATAAGTGGATTCTAACAGCCACTGATTACTTCACAAAGTGGATCGAAGCCATACCCACCAGAAGGGCTACCGAAGAGGTGATAATGGATTTCTTAGAAGATAATATTTTGGCGAGATTTGGTTGCCCTAAGCGAATTGTGATAGACAACGCGTCTACGTTTAAGTCCAAGAAGATGATCAATTTTTTCCATAAATACCACATAATCCTAAACCATTCTACTGCTTATTACCCACAGGGAAACAGACTGGCAGAATCCTCTAACAAAAGTCTTGTGAGGATTATTAAGAAGTTGTTGGAGGACAATAAGAGAGCTTGGCACACAAATTTGAAATATTCCTTGTGGGCTGACAGAATCAGTACAAGTAGGGCTATCGATATGTCACCGTTTCAGTTGGTATATGGGGCCGAGGTAATTTTACCTACCTCTCTGGGTGATCCAGTCATGAAGTTGTTACGTGACCCGTTGGATGAGCCTAATCCCATTCAAAGAAGGATCAACCAAACTATTGAACTGAATGAAGTGAGGGATAATTCTTATGATAAAGTCCAGATACACTTGGAGAAGATGAAGAATACCTTCAATAGGAGAATAAAGGAAGATGTTTTCCAGGTCAATGACCTGGTGTTGAAGTGGGATTCCCCATGCAAAGAAAAAGGTAAACATGGAAAATTCAACCACTTATGGGTAGGCCCATACCTTATTGTGGCACACAGAGGAGACAACGCCTTAATTCTACAGTATCCAGATGGGTCACAGTACGAAGGAGGCACGGTGAATGGGAGGTTTCTGAAATGTTAGCTAGAGTAAAGGGACTAAGGTCCATGTATCATAGTGTAAATATGTTTTATGTTTTATTCAGCACAGATGGTGAGCCAGAAGATTTGAAGCCCACAGAGAAGGCCCTAAGATCGAAAGAGGTAACCATTCTTTCAAACTATGTTTTCTTTCAGAAAGTAAAATAAAAGGATGTTGTCAATGGAGTAGGCGACTAGTCTACGGGTCCTTTGCTACCTCGCTGGGAGGATAGCATCCCTTGTGGAGCTTGTTTTTAACAATCTATCAAAGTTTTGATTATAAGATATATGTGGGAAGTTTGATCCTGCTAAAAATTATTGGGAAGGAAACCTTAGAGTTTGCAGGGACGTTGATGGCATATACAAGATAGCATTCAGCCACTAGAATAGGCCGCAGTGGAAATGAAGGAAAGGATAGCGTAAATTGGTGGCCCCATTGGGGAGTAATGAATATTGAAAGCAGCAAGACTCTCCCCAGATCAGAGATGCAGGGTAAAGAAAAGAACATCGGATGCGTTGAAGGCATTAAACGGGAGTCATAATAAAAGGTTGAGATTAATCTGATGGTAGATCAACGGCATTAAAACATTTCACACATCAAACATGCTCGGCCAAAGCCACCTTTCCAAAGGTGTAGGTGTCTAAGGGCCGAGGTTGGGATCCAAGAAGATCCACAGTCATAAATGATTTCGCATCCTAGATTAGCAAGGACACAGTAGTGATTTCAGATTGCGAAAAATGATACAGGTCACTCAGATCGACGGTAACTACAAGAGTGGAGGGAGATCTGCGATCGTGGTTTATTTCACAATCTAAACTAGCATGGAGGAGACCACAATATTGCATCGTGAAAAGTGGTAGGGTCCACTCAGATCAATGGTTGTGAATAAAAGCCGATCTTGATCGACGGTTGAGCTGCACATGCACGAGGTAAGGAAGAATGTAGCATAAAGGACCTCACATACCAAAGGCTCGGATCACAGGGAGTAATATCCATGATGCAAGCTGCTTGGGAAGGGTGCAAAGGTTATGCTATGTAAAAATCTATAAAAGGGACCACGTTGGAAAGGTTTGTCTTTTTCGAAGCCTCGAAGCCGCTGAATATCCAATTACATACAGAGTGCCAGCATGGAAAAACCAGAAGACTGTGCTATAAAGCAAGGTAGGCCCTTGATACCTCCTCAATGCTATTTGAAAATGGATGTGATAGGAGCAGTAAAAGTGGTAGGGGTGAGAGAAGATATAGAACCCGAGGTCACATGTCGAAGGTAGAGGAAAGTCTCGTAGATGAGAATGTCGAGATTTTCAATACCATCTTGGTGGGAGAAGCCATTGAAACTGCCAGAGGTAAATTGGAAATCCTTAAGGACCGAAGTAGAGATACCTGTGTTGTTTTTAATCATTTTTCCATTTCTTCTCTGTTGGCCAAACCCCCCACTGCCCTGAGTGTATCGAATGGTGTGCAGACAATTTCTCTGTCCCCAAAGGAGTTATTATGAATAAGTCAAAGTCCAAAATCCTTTGTTCAGTCCAGGCTTCTGTCGTTCGCAAAACCCTCCACATCCCAGACGAGTTTGTCCATATATCCCAAAACTACCAAGAGGAAAATATTATACGTTGCTTCAGAGAAACTACCGACGAAAGTAAAGAAACCTTCTTGAAGGCCTGTTTAAAACCCAGTGGTGAACCCATCGACCTTAGCTAATTCAATGAAGAAAATTAGTGGTGTATATCCTTGGCCATTCAGTTTTTAGGTCTAGATACCGATGCTTATGTCACAGAGTCATTGTTGAGTCTATTGTTCATCTTGAGTACTTGTCTGGACAAACCTGAATTTCCCAGGAAATCTTATCAGTCTTGTTGTCTTAAGTTTGATGAATTCCTAACCGAGAACATCTGCTCTCAGTTAGCGAATTTCCACGGCAGTAAAGTGTTTAGATTCTAGTCCTTTTTGCTAAGGATGCTTATAGATTATAACGAAGAAGACCTACAAGTACCTGAATTGGAAATCACTATTGATATGGCCACGAACTATTGTAAATTCATGAACCAATTGATGGCCGAAGTATACGACCTTTTCTTTCAGGAAAGGTTACCTAGGGTGTTTCTTGAGATGAGACAAATGCCATAGTTGTCAAATATCAATAATATAGGGGACTAGTTCCTGACATAATTCAGAACGACCATAAGATTGTATGGCTTTGTGCATCAGCCCTACATTCTGCCAGCTTTTCTAACTGCCAGGGTTTTCTCCCTGGAATTGATCTAGCAAAGACTTACTATTGAGGAAGAGCACTTTTGGAGCTATAAAAAGAGCTTGAATTTGATTTTCCCCTGGGAAGTGGGGCCATACACAATCAGGAGCAGAGATTCTTTTCCACTGGTTACAAACTTGCTCATAGGCATGGGGTTTTCTCTGGGACAAGCGGTAAACTACGACCCTCATCAAATAATTTCCAAAAGGAGGAAGGCTCACAAGTGCAAGCCTTTTGAACACACTGAGATACTCAGACTCAGTGAAGTAGCAAGTTGGGATGATTTCCCTAATCCTGCCCCAATGGACACTAGCATAGAACGAAGCACTAGCTCACACCTGTCAGGAATAGTTTCTCCCCAAAGAGAATTGGCTAAAATAGTTGCAATAGCTGGGGAAGTCTCATCATTGGTCAGCTATTTAGTGAGTTCAGTAAAAGAGGGGGTCCTGAGTCTATGGATACTGAAGAGCTAGACACGGCCAGCATGCCCAAAAGGCATAAAATAGAACAAGGGAAACAGTTAGTACAGATTAAAACGAGCAATACAAAGGGACAGATGAAGAAGAAGAATATGGAGATAAAACAGAAGCAAGAAGAGCTCGAGGCAGCCAAATTACAAATCCAATAATATGTATTTGACGGTCAGACTCCAAAAAGGCATGCATCCAAAGAAGACTGGCTAGGCTCTTACGGGGAAAGGGCTGATAAAAATTTCATAGAGACAGCAGAGCTATACAGCGAGACAACGTAGTTGCCTTACCCAAATGTAGCATTAAAGACTGTAAGGGATCATTCCACTGACATCCTTAGCCTAGCCTGAGCAATGGTAAATAAGGTGTCAGAGGTTAGTGTGAACCTCTCAAAGGTTCCCACTGCTGACATAATACACCTCAACAAAGAAACCGAGGATATCTTGAATGATAGACTGCTTAAGGCCACCATACTGATGTCCAAGCTAGAGGAAAGTAAAACAAATAATTTGAATCGTTTGAGAAAGGAAAGAGTGAAGAACAAAGTCCTCAAGGCCCAAATCAACAATTTGCAAAATGAAGCAATACAAATAGAGGGACCATCACATAAGGGATTCTTGGCCCAAAAATTGCTCTATGATAAGGGAAAAGAGATCAAACACTAAAAAAGAAGTTGAAAATACCTGCTACCCAACTCGCCCAAACAAAAGAATTGGCTGATTTCGAAAAAGAGAAAGAGACATTGAAAGCTGATCTTACCGACTGCAAAGCCAAGCTGCTAAAGCTTGAAGAAAAAGAAAGGCGGTGGGGAGCAGACATCTAGCTTTTGAAGAAAAGCGAAGCGGAATTAAGAGCCATATTAGCAATAAAAGAAAGGGAGCTTCAAGGAAGGGATGCTAAGAGTGCAATTTAGTCCATAGGTGTAGCTAGAGAGATAGACACCGGTTCTCTTTCTAGAGCAATGTCCCAGATAGGCCTGAAAGATATAGAGCTTGTTAAGTTAAAGCAACATATCGAGGAACTAGAAAAGGAGAAAGGAGAGGAGAGACAAGGAAAGGAAAATATGGAAGAGAAATGCACGAGAAATGCTAAGGACTGATTCAACAAAATGCCAAGTTAAGCCAATAGGTGGTCGGTAAATTTTCCTTGCAAGGCGCCAGACATTTGATCTAGGATCAGATCATTATAGAGGCTGACAAGTTCTGACCATATATAGATTTCATCGAAGACCAGGAAAACGCTATGATAGAGGCCAAGAAAAAGGTCCTAATAGTATTAGGGGAAATACAGAAAAGACCTGTCGCAACAACGAAAAATACTATGCTTTCCTAAGCTCCTTGTCAAACGATTTCACCAATCGGTAGAGTATCCAAAATAGGGTTGTTGTTGTCTCCGGGGCTAGAAAGGTAATTGCTAAGCATAGGATGTTGGAGACTATACAAGCCAAAATAGAGGTTATTGAGCACAAAGTCAAGGAGGTTATCAGGAAATTCAAACCATTGGTAGACAGACGGATCCCTTTATTCTGGGAAGAAAATGGTCCTTTATTGTCCCAAAAGGAGTATCGGGAGCGTCTAGTTCATTGCTGATTAGACAACAACAAGTTTGGAGACATGAAACAATCATTGTCAGGAAAGATCATTTTTGATAAGCTGGCCAGTGAATTTGAATTGTTGTTTTATTTTAAAGCCACCTGTGCTAAAGTCCTTGAGACTTCGTACCCGAAAACGATGGACCTCAAAGCACAAGCATTCAACATGGCAGTTGCGACTCTACCTGGTCCTCACCTATGGAGAGCCATTCAGCAATATGGGTCGGCCAAATTCAAAACGCATCCATAGAAGTGGCAATGATAGTACGCGTGAAGTTTTCTCTGTGTGCATGCCCTTTCCAATGGTCACCTCTCCCAGAACTCTATATAGTTGTCACTCACCAGATGGAAGCATAGAATACTTTCATGCATATTTTCTCCTGCAATCCATATTTCATTTTCCAGGTTTTATGTAAATGATGGCCGATGTGTCACCTACAAGTTTTTTAGAAGTTGTTTTTTAGTTGTAACAAATTTTGATTCCCGAATGTCGGTTTAGGAAGTCCAAACTGCTATAAATGTACCTCTTGAAGAAGGAGAAAGGGTGGGAACCGATGTAATTTTGCAGTGTATGCTTTCAATATTATTTTAATAAAGTTGTAGAGCCAAGGTCGGCATTTTACACAGGGACTCATGTGTTGTTTTTATTACAGTCTGTTGCTTCCTTTCTCATGTGAATGTTTTTCTAGTTTATCTCTCCAGTTATCTTTTCTTTCATGTCTAAAATAATTGTATAACAGTTCAGAATTCATACATGCTATGCTCCGTCTGTTGTTTCAGATATCCACTAAATATTTCTTCTAAAGTTAATACAGAATTCATTTTCCAATGCTTTGTGTTGATGGTCTGTTCATGTTCTTATTTTCCACCAGACAATTATAATTTGACTATGATTGAATCACTATCTTCCCTCTGTGTTGAAATCGCCTGCATAAGATTTTTTTATTCCTGTTACACTTCTTGACTCCATCACCCAATTCTATTTTCACTTGTACATATTTGGCATTGTTAATATTTGGTGAGAGATCTCTCTCAGAACAGCAGAAGGCTAGTTCTCTCTTAGAAAGTGGTTCTGTTGTTACCTGGGAGCAGGCCTTCTGCAGCCTTTGGCTCAATTCCAGTGCTAACAAACTGGCACCATTTCTAGGGATGAGTTTAAGATTATCCCCTCAGGAATGACAAGAACTGCACGATTTTAGGAAAGAGATTTCTGAGGGCAAATAGAAATTTTTGCATTCACGAGAAGGTTGTATATTTGTCCTGGAAACTCCACACCCACTTCGATCAATATCACACTAGGTATCCTGGCTTCCAGAAGGATCCCCACGAGAGGTAACCCTGATCCCAAAACTTTGTAAAGTGTGGAAAATCCAAAAAAAATACTTAGAGATAGAAATAAAGAGAGTGAATTTTCTGTTGTTTGGCACATCATCATCTCAAGATTTGTACAGCACAGCAGAATCCAAATGGGGAGTTAGAGCTGAAAGAATACTAACCAAATCTAAATCTGAATCTGACCTAAGGAAATTTGGGTTTAGCTCTAGTATACTGCGATCCTATCTGCTTGATTCTTTGTGGCAAAACCTGGAGACCCCAGCGAAAGTTGAAGATACAACCCCTATTTTTCAGAGCACCCAGTTGCCTAACCCCCAGTTTTCTCCCAATCGACTGGCCCCGATGGTTGCTACTAGATTTTCCCCATTAGCCCTACCTCTAGTTCTACACGACCTCCCCTTGAACTACGCCCAAAGAATTGCACTCTACGACGGGGAGGGGAAAGTCTTAGAGAGATACCATGTGGGTAAATTTGATGATTTTATCGACCTAGAAGAGGTGGATGATGAAGATGTCAAGATGAGGCTGTTCGCTCAGAGTCTGTCTGGGGAAGCCAAGAAGTGGTACAAATATTTGCCACCTAGGTCTATCTGCAATTTTGCTGGTTTTCAAACCATATTTCTAGAAATATGGGACGATAAACAAATCCCGTTGCAGGTCCTGTCCCAATACAACAATCTCAAGAAAGGAGGTTTTGAGTCGGTCCATTAGTTTTCAAGCAGAGTCATGAGAGTCTCCAACTTGATACCTGCTGACATCAAACCTTCACCCATGGTGGCTAAACCTCATTACGCTGATGCATTTGATAATGATTTTGCTTTGTTATTAAGAGAAAGAAAGACAAACACCCTCCCGGCCATGTTCACTAATTCCCTAGAAGTAGAGGCCAATATGATGGCGTGCGGAAAAATAAAACTGAGGGAGGAGTTTGACAGAAGGAAAGGTAGAGAAGAGACCCACCCCACCACTTCTACGTCTTCATCCAGTGATGTAAAATTTGAAATGATGTTCAAAACTATGGAAAAGTTGATGGACAGGCTAACGGTGGAGGCCAAGCCAACAAACCGAGAGCAGAATGAACCTTAGATAAGGAATCCCAATTTTAGGAAGCCAGTTCCTCCCCCACTCCAACCAAATAGACCAAGGGATGTGAGGAATCCAAGAAACCAAGAAGAGCAGCCAATTTGGTCTCCTTTCCTTGAAAACTATGTGGCTGCCGAAGATGAGGCGGATTCTATCGAAGATCATATCCATCGTTTTGGCGATTTAGACTCTGAAATCTACTTGACTAAGGAGGAACATGACATGTTTGCAAAAGTGGATGATAAGACCCTGACAGAGGAATTGGAATAATATCATTAGGGGTATATGCATGCTATAGATGATGTCAGGAAGATCAAGTTAAGAAGTAGAGACGTTGCTATAAAAAAAGGGGGGTTAAACCCAAACCAGGCTTCTAGTATTCAGACTGGCCCAGGAAAATGAAATGAGAAACAAAAGGAGCCAGTAACATCTAGAGAGGTGGAAAAAGGGACTGGTAATGTGAGGGAGCTGGAGCAAACGACACCTGTGGAGCTGGGCAAAACCCCTCCCATGTTTAACCTCCAAAGCGAGCTAGCTAAGCTGAAGGTTTCAATCTGTTTCAATGAATTATTGAGGAATCAGGAATACAGGGACACTATAATGAAGATGATTGCAAATCAAGGAGAAGCTCACCCGAATATCTTAGACCTGACTAAAGACAACCCTACTATCATTTTGGGATCTAATATTGACAGCGTGGACAGCGAAGATGAGGAGGTGCCACCCTTTTATATGAGCTTGAATGTACATGATATGGTGTTACACAATGCTATGTTGGATTCACAAGCCTTACATAATCTAATGCCAAAGGGAGTAGTGGAGAGCCTGGGATTGGATATTACAAGGCCTTATAAAGACCTGTATTCCATTGATTCTAAAAGGGTAAAATTTCTGGGCTTGATCAAAGACATGGTGGTATCTTTAAATAAGTTTCCATCTAAAATTATGGTCATGGATGTTGTTGTGGCCGATATTCCCCCCAAGTTTGGTATTTTTCTGTCAAGGTCTTGGTCTTCAAAGCTGAAGGGTATCCTGCAAATGGACATGTCCTACACAACAATTCCTATTCGGAATGAAAACAAAAGGTTATACAGTGAGAAAATATTTCCTTACGTCGTAAGCAGTTAGGCTCAGCCTGACATCTATCATGTTTATGCCGTTGACATAGACTTAGGGTCGTCTATCTTCTTCAATGATATATCTCCTTGCAACTCAAAATTCATTGTGTCACAGAAAGGTAGAAGGGATAAAGGAGAGACTAGCGAAATGGAAGATTTAGAAAGAAAGAAGAAGGATGAAAGACTGTGGAAGATGTATTTCGATGGCTCGGTGGCTAAAGCAGGTGCTGGTGCAGGTGTGTACATAACCTCCCCCATTAGGGATGCCAAATATTATTCTTATAAGTTGTTTTTTGAATGCTCTAACAATGTAGCAAAGTATGAGGCCTTGTTGCTGGGCCTGCATGTGCTAAAGGATTTAGGAGCTAAAAGGGTCCAATTTTTTGGAGATTCAGAGCTTGTAGTGATTCAAGTGAATGATAGCTACCAAACTAGACATCCAAGAATGAGAGATTACCGGAATGAGGTGTGGGACATGTTCAAAAATTACTTTAATGAACATATAGTCCAAGTGATCCCTAGATATGAGAATACGGTGGTGGACTCTCTAGCAACTACAGACGAAAAGTTTGAGGCCCCCACAGCAAGTAAAAGGAAATACAAAGTAGATATTGTGAATAGACCTTCTATACCAGACAACACTAGATATTGGCAAGTTTTCGAAGACAATATGCAGATCAAGAGATTTCTGGATTTTTCCGGTGAGTTTGTACACACCCACATAAATGAGAATGACGGTAACTCCGAGAATTTCCTAGACATTGAAGAGGAAGAGGAAGAGGCCACCGAGACAAGGAAATTGAAAGACTCTTTGGGAGGTAGGGATATAGTCCAATTGAAGAGAAATCATACTCCCATAGGTTTGATCCCCTTAGAGTCCCTTTTTTTTACCAGAATGACGTAGCCAGATATCCGAAGGTCGAGCCTGCCGCAGATGCCATCAAAGATATAAATATTGGCACTAAAAGTAACCCAAAAATTATAAAGTTGTCTAAGAAATTGCCGCTAAAGAAAAAGAAAGGTATGTGAACTTTGATGAAGAAATACACGGATGTGTTTGCGTGGAGTTATGAAGATCTCAAAGAATATGACACTTCCATCATACAGCATACTATCCCGATTAAACCCAGGGAGAAACCATTCAGGCAGAAACTCAGGAGGATCAATCCAAAGCTAGTACCCATTATTGAAAAGGAAGTAAAATGGTTGTTTGATGCAAAAATAATTGTGACTCTGAGGTTTTTGATATGGGTATCCAATTTGGTTCTTGTTTGGCAAAAGAATGGGGAGATAAGGCTATGTGTAGATTTCAGAAACTTAAATAAAGTTTCTTTGAAAGACAATTACCTGTTGCCGAAGATTGACCAAATCCTGTAGAGGGTGGTAGGATCTAAAAGAATATCCACTATGGATGGGTTTTCCAGTTACAATTAGGTGAAGGTGCTACCTGAAGACCAAGAAAAAACTGCTTTCACCACACCTTGGGGTACATTCATGTACGCAAATATGCCGTTCAGATTAATGAGTGCTGGAGCAACTTTGCAGCGTGCCATGGATATTACTTTTGCAGATGAAAGAGGCAAATTTGTGGTGATTTACATGGATGACATTACTGCATACTCCAGGTGGGATAAAGATCATATCAGGCATTTAGAAAGGGTTTTCATTAAGTGCAGGAAGTATGGCATCTAATTAAACCCTAGAAAGTCAAACTTCGCTCTAGAAGAAGGAAAGTTGCTGGGCATATCATTTCGAAGGAAGGAATTAGGATCGATGCAGATAGGGTAAAGGGCATCTTGAGAGTAGAGGAATCAAGGAGAAAGAAGGAAATATAGTCTTTCATCGTTCAAGTAAACTTCTTGAGGAGATTCATCCCTAGCTTCACCGAAATCCTGATGGACATTACTTATATGTTGAGGAAAGATCACGAAATCAAATGGACGGTGGAAGCCAAGAAGGCTTTCAAAAATATAAAATAGGCCATTTCGAAGGCTCCTGTACTGGTCAGTCCATATTTTGAGAAATATTTCTTAGTGTTCTCGTATGCTTCAGAGCATACTGTGGCGGCAGCGTTGCTGCAGAAAAATGATCGGGGTGAAGAACAACCTATAGCATTCTTCAGTAAAATATTGAGGGATGGAGAATTGAAATATAGTATAATGGAAAAACAAGCTTATGCTTTGGTTAAGGCCTTGAAATATTTCAGAATCTACCTCCTCCATTCCCACATAATTTCCTATGTACCCAGCAGCGTGGTGAAAAGCATACTTAAACAGCCGGATTCAGAGGGAAAGAGAGCTAAATGGGTTGCAGTGCTTCTAGAATACGACATAGAAATTAAGCCCACAAAATAGATCAAAGGAAAGGGTTATCTAAAATGATGATGGATTCCCATTGTGATTCTCTACAGCTCAATTTTCTAGCTGGTCAATCTAATCGGGTAGAGGCGAAGATGCAAGTGAAGCCTGATTTTTCTCAATCTCCTCGGTATGCTGACATTATTTTTGTATTGCAGAATTTAAAACATCCTACAGGGCTAAGAAAAACCAGTACTAGATCCATGAAACTGAAGGCAGCGAAATTTTCCATCATAGACCAATATCTTTATTGGAAAGACCCCAGGGGAATACTGTTGAATTGTCTTCTGGAAAACGAAGCTCAACATATAGTGAAGGAGTCTCATGAAACAGATTGTGGAGGACATCATTCCTGGAAAGTAACCGCAAATAAAAGTATGAGGGAAGGATTTTATTGGCCTTCGTTGTTCTCAGATGTCTATAAGGAAACGACTAAATTCCATCAGTGTCATATTTTTGAAGGAAAAAGAAAAGTGGTTTAACTTCCCCTCAACCCTATATCTGTGGAAGCTCCTTTCCAGAAATGGGGGTTATATTTCATTAGAGAGACAAACCCAAACTCCTTGGGACAGCATAAGTGGATTCTAACAGCCACTGATTACTTCACAAAGTGGATCGAAGACATACCCACCAGAAGGGCTACCGAAGAGGTGATAATCAATTTCTTAGAAGACAATATTTTGGCGAGATTCAACTGCCCTAAGCGAATTGTGACAGACAATACATCTACGTTTAAGTCCAAGAAGATGATCAATTTTTCCATAAATACCACATAAGCCTAAACCATTCTACTGCTTATTACCGACAGGGAAACAGACTGGTAGAATCCTCTAACAAACGTCTTGTGAGGATTATAATGAAGTTGTTGGAGGACAACAAGAGAGTTGGGCACACGAAGTTGAAATATGCCTTGTGGGCCGACAGAATCAGTACAAAGATGGATATCGGTATGCCACCATTTCATTTGGTATATGGGGCCAAGGTAATTTTCTCTGCCTCTCTAGGTGTTCCAGTCATGAAGTTGTTATGGGACCCGTTGGATGAGCCTAATCCCATTCAAACAAGGATCAACCAAATTATTGACCTAAATGAAGTGAGGGACAAAGCTTATGATAAAGTCCATATACACCAGGAGAAGATGAAGAATACCTTCGACAAGAGAATAAAGGAAGATGTTTTCCAAGTCGATGACCTAGTGTTGAAGTGTGATGCCCCACGCGAAGAAAAAGGTAAACATGGAAAATTAGACCACTTATGGGTAGGCCCATACCTTATTGCAGCACATAGAGGAGACAATTCCTTCACTCTATAGTATCCAGATGGGTCATAGTATGAAGGAGGAACAGTGAATGGGAGGTTTCTGAAACGTTACCTGGAGTAAAGGGACTAAGGTCCATGTATCATAGTGTAAATACATTTTATGTTTTAGTCAGCATAGATGGTGAGCCAGAAGATTTGAAGCCCGTGGAGAAGGCCCTAATATCGGAAGAGGTAACCATTCTTTCAAACTACGTTTTCTTTCAGAAAGTAAAATAAAATGATGTTGTCAATGGAGTAGGACACTAGTCTACGAGTTCTTTGCTACCTCCCTGGGTGGATAGCATCCGTTGTGGAGTTGGTTGTTAATACTCTATCAAAGTTTTGATTATAAGAGATATGTGGGAATTTTGATCCTGCTAAAAAGTGTTGGGAAGGAAACCTTAGAGTTTGCAGGGAGGCTGATGGCATATACCAGATAGAATTCAACCACTAGAATAGGCCGCGGTGGAAATAAAGGAAAGGACGGCATAAATTGGTGGCCCCACTGGGGAGTAATGAATATTGAAAGAAGCAAGAATCTCCATGGATCAGAGATGCATGGTAAAGCAGAGAACATCAGATGCGTTGAAGGCATTAAACAGGAGTCATAATAAAAGGTTGAGATTGATCTAATGGCAGATCAATGGTGTCAAAACATTTCTCATGGTGAACATGCTCGGCCAAATACACTTATCCAAATCACGAAATGGGTTAAAAAGTGGAGGAATATAACGGCCGAGGTTGGGATCCAAGCAGATCCATGGTCATAAATGATTTTGCATAATAGATTAGCAAGGATGCAGTAGCGATTTCAGATTGTGAAAAGTGGTGCATCGCTCAGATCGACGGTCACTGCAAGAGTAGAGGGAGATCTGTAGTCATGGTTTATTTTGCAATCTAAACTAGAACGGAGGGGACCAGAATCTCACATTGCAAAAAGTGGTAGGGTCCACTCATTTCAACGGTTGTGAAGAAAAGCCGATCTTAATCGATGGTTGAGCTGCACACACATGAGGTAAGGAATAATGTAGCATAAAGGACCTCACATACCAAAGGATCAGATCGCAAGGAGTAATATCCATGGTGCAATATGCTTGGGAATAGCGCAAAGTTTATGCTGTTTAAAAATATATAAAAGGGTCCATGTGAAGTTGGAAAGGTTTGTCTTTCCTGAAGCCTCGAAGCTATCGAATATCCAACTGTATACAAGGTGCCAACACAGACAAACCTGGAGACTGTGCTACAAAGTAAGGTAGGCCACTAGATGTGATAGGAGTAGTAGAAGTGGTAGAGGTGAGAGATGATACAGAACCGGAGGTCACAAGTCGGAGGGTAGAGGAAAGTCTTGTAGATAAAAATGCCAATATTTTCAATACCATCTTGGTGGGAGAAGCCATTGAAACCACCAGAGGTAAATTGGAAATCCTTAGGGACCGAGGTAGAGATACCTGTGGTGTTTTTAAATCATTTTTCCATTTCTTCTCTGTTGGCCAAACCCCCCACTGCCCTGAGTTTGTCGAATGGTGTGCTGACAAATTCTATGTCGCGGAAGGAGTCATCATGAATAAGTCAAAGCCCAAAATCCTTTGTTCAGTCTACGATTCCATCGTCCACAAAACCCTGCACATCCCAGACGAGTTTGTCCATATATCCCAAAAATACCAAGAGGAAAATATTATACATTGCTTCAGAGAAACTACCGACGAAAGTAAAGAAACCTTCTTGAAGGCCTGTTCAAAACCCAGTGGTGAACTCATCGACCTATCATACCCTATCGACCTTAGCCAATTCATTAAAGAAACTCAATGGTGTATATCCCTGGCCAGTTAGTTTTTAGGTTTAGATACTGATGCATATGTCATAGAGTCATTGTTGAGTCTATTGTTTGTCTTGAGTACTTGTCTAGCTGAACCTGAATTGCCTGGGAAATCTTATCAGTCTTGTTCTCTTAATTTTGATCAATTCCTAGCTGAGAACATCTGCTCTTAGTTAGCGAATTTCCACTTCACTAAAGTGTTCAGATTCCAGTCCTTTTTGCTGAGGCTACTTATAACTTATAAGGAAGAAGACGTACAAGTACCTGAATTGGAAATCACTATTGATATGGCCACGAACTATTGCAAATTCATGAACCAATTGATGGCCGAAGTATACGACCTTTTCTTTCAGGAAAGGTTACCTAGGGTGTTTCCTGAGATCAGACAAATGCTACAGTTTTCAAATAGCGAGAAGATAGGGGACTGGTTCTTGAGAGAATTTAGAACGACCATAAGATTGTACAGCTTTGTGCATCAGCCCTACATTTTGCCATCTTTTCTAACCTCCATGGTTTTCTCCCTGGAATTGATCTGACAAAGACTCACTGTTGAGGAAGAGCACTTCTGGAGCTATAAAAATAGCTCGAATTTGATTTTCCCCTGAGAAGTGGGGCCATACACAGTCAAGAGCAGAGCTGCTTTGCCACTGGTTACCAACTTGCTCAGAGGCATGGGGTTTTCTCTAGGACAAGTGGTAAACTACGAACCTCATCAAATAATTTCCAAAAGGAGGAAGGCTCACAAGTGCAAGCCTTTTGAACACACTGAGATACTCGTACTCAAGGAAGTAGCAAACTGGGATGATTTCCCTAATCCTGCCTCGATGGACACCAGCATAGAACGAAGCACTAGATCACACTTACCGGGAATAGCTTCTCCCCAAAGAGAATTGGCTAAAATAGTTGCAATAGCTGGGGATGTCTCATCATTGGTCAGCTATTCAGTGATTTCAGTAAAAAGAGGGGTTCCAAAGCCTATGGATACTGAAGCGGGGGACACGGCCAGCATGCCCAAAAGGCAAAAAAATAGAGCAGGGGCAACAGGTAGTGCAGATTAAAATGGGAAATACAAAGGGATAGATGAAGAAGAAGAATATGGAGAAAAAAAAGAAGAAAGAAGAACCCGAGGCATCCAAATTACAAATCCAAGAATATGTATTTGACGGTCAGACTCCAAATAGGCATGCATCCAAAGAAGACTAGCTAGGCTCTTACCGGGAAAGGGCTGATAAAAATTTCACAGAGACAATAGAGCTATACAGCGAGGCAACACAGTTGCCTCACCCAAATGTAGCATTAAAGACTGTAAGGGATCATGCCACCGACACCCTTAGCCTAGCCTTGGCAATGGGAAATAAGGTGTCAGAGGTTATTGTGAACCTCTCAAAGGATCCCACTCCTGACATAATACACCTCAACAAAGAAACTGGGGATATCTTAAATGCTAGACTGCTTAAGGCCACCATACAGATGTCCAAGCTAGAGGAAATTAAAACAAAGACTTTAAATCTTTTGAGAAAGGTAAGAGTGGAGAACAAATCCCTCAATGCCCAAATCAACAATTTGCAAAATGAAGCAATACAAATAGAAGGACTAGTATATAAGGGAGTCTTGGCCCAGAAATTGCTCGATGATAAGGAAAAAGAGATCCAGACACTAAAAAAGAAGTTGAAAATCCCTGTTACCCAGCTTGCCTAGACAGAAGAATTGGCTGATTTCGAAAAAGAGAAAGAGAAATTGAACGCTGAGCTTACTGACTACAAATCCAAGCTGCTAAAGCTCGAAGAAAAGGAAAGGTAGTGGGGAGCAGACATCCAGCTTTTGAAGAAAAGTGAAGCAGAATTAAGAGCCATATTAGCAATAAAAGAAAGGGAACTTCAAGGAAGGGATGTTGAGAGTGCAATTCAGTCCGTCGGTGTAGCTGGAGAGATAGACACTGGTACTATTTCTAGAGAAATGTCCTAGATAGGACTGAAATATACAGAGCTTGTAAAGTTAAAGCAGCAGATCGAGGAACTAGAAAAGAAAAAAGGTGAGGAGAGACAAGGAAAGGAAAAGATGGAAGAGAAATGCCAAGGACTGATTCAACAAAATGCCAAGTTAAGCCAACAGGTGGTCGGTAAATTTTCCTTGCAAGGCGCTAGACATTTTATCTGGGATCAGATCATTATAGAGGCTGACAAGTTCTGACCATATATAGTTTTCATTGAAGACCAGGAAAACGTTATGATAGAGGCCAAGAAAAAGGTCCTAATAGTATTAGGGGAAATACAGAAAAGACCTGTGGCAACAACGGAAAATGACATTGCTTTCCTAAGCTCCTTGTCAAACGATTTCGCCGATCAGTACGATATCCAAAACAGGGTTGCTGTTGTCTCCGGGGCTAGAAAGGTAATTGCTAAGCACATGATGTTGGAGACTGTACAAGCCAAAATAGAGGTTATTGAGCACAAAGTCAAGGAGGTTATCAGGATATTCAAACCGCTGTTAGACAGAGGGATCCCTTTCTTCTAGGAACAAAAGGGTCCTTTATTGTCCCAAAAGGAGTATCAGGAGCATCTGGTTCATTGCCGATTAGACAACAGCAAGTTTGGAGACATGCAAAAATCATTGTCAGGAAAGATCGTTTTTGATAAGCTGGCCAGTGAATTTGAATTGTTGTTTGATTTTGAAGCCACCTGTGCCGAAGTCTCTGAGGCTTCGTACCCGAAAACTATGGAGCTCAAAGTGCAAGCATTCGACATGGCAGTTACGACTCTACCTGGTCCTGACCTATGGAGAGCCATTCAGCAATACGGGTCGGCCAAATTCAAAACACATCAATAGAAGTGTCAATGATAGTATGCGGGAATTTTTCTTTGTGTGCACACCATTTCCAATGGTCATCTCTCCTGGAACTCTGTATAGCTGTCACTCACCAGATGGAAGCATAGAAGACTTTCGTGCATATTTTCTCCTGCAATCCATATTTCATTTTCCATTTTTTATGTAAATCGTGGGCGATCTGTCACCTATGAGTTTGTTATAAGTTGTTTTTCAGTTGTAACAAATTTTGATTCCCGAATGTCGGTTTAGGAAGTCCAAATTGCTATAAATGTACCTCCTGAAGAAGGAGAAAGGGTGGGAACCGATGTAATTTTCCAGTGTATGCTTTCAAGAGTATTTTAATAAAGTTGCAGAGCCGAGGTCAGCATTTTACACAGGGATTCATGTGTTATTTGTATTAAAGTATGTTGCTTCCTTTCTCATGTGAATGTTTTTCAAGTTTCTCTCTCCTATTATGTTTTCTTTCATGTTTGAAATAAGTGTATAATAGTTCAGAATTCATACATGCTATGTTCAATTTGTTGTTTCAGATATCCACTAAATCTTTCTTCTAAAGTTAATACAGAATTCACTTTCCAATGCTCTGTGTTGATGGTCTGTTCATGTTTTTCTTTTCCACCAGACAATTATAATTTGACTGTGATTGAATGGCTATCTTGCCTCTGTGTTGAAATCGCTTGCATAAGTTCTATTTATTCCTATTACTCTTCTTGCTTCATCGCCCAATGGTTCTATGTCTTGTTTCAACCAACTTTACAAACAATTTTTATTTTCACTTGTACATATCTGACAATGTTAATATTTGGTGAGAGATCCCTCTCGGAAGAGCAGAAGGCTAGTTCTCTCTTCGAAAGTGGTTCTACTGTTACCTGGGAGTGGGGCTTCCGTAACCTTTGGCTCAATTCTATTGCTAACATATTGGCACCATTGCTAGGGACGAGTTGAATATTATCTCCTAAGGAATGATAAGAACTGCATGATTTCAGGAAAGAGATTTCTGAGGGCAAATAGAAATTTCTGCATTCGCAAGAAGGTTGTATATTTGTCCCGGCGACTCCACACCCACTTCAACCAATATCACACTAGGTATTCTTGCTTCCAGAAGTATCACCATGAGAGGTAACCCTGATCCCAAATCTTTGCAAAGTGTGGAAAATGAAGAAAAAATACTCAGAGATAGAAATAAAGAAAAAGTGAATTTTTCGTTGTTTGGTACATCATCATCTCAAGATTTGTACGGCATAGCAGAATCCGAATGGGGAGTTAGAGCTGAAAGAATACTAACCAAATATAAATCTGAATCCAGCCTGAGGAAAGTTGGGGTTAGCTCTAGTATACTGCGATCCTATCTGCTTGATTCTTTGTGGCTAAACCTAGAGACCCCAGTGAAAGCTGAAGAGATAGCCCCTATTTTTTAGAGCACCCAATTTCCTAACCCCTAGTCTACTCCCAATCGACCAACCCCAATGGATGCTTCTAGATTTTCCCCATTATCCCTACCTCTAGTTCTGTACGACCTCCCCTTGAACTACACCCAAATAATTGCACTCTATGATAGGGAGGGGAATGTCTCAGTGAGATACCATGTGGGTAAATTTGATGATTTCATCGACCTGGAAGATGTGGATGATGAAGATGTCAAGATGAGGCTGTTCGCTCAGAGTTTGTCTAGGGAATTCAAGAAATGGTACAAAGATCTGCCACCTAGGTCTATCCACAGTTTTGCTGGTTTTCAAACCATATTTCTAGAAAGATGGGACGATAAACAAATCCTGTTGCAGGTCCTGTCCCAATACAGCAATCTCAAGAAAGGAGGTTTTCAGTCGATCCATGAGTTTTCAAGCAGACTCATGAGAGTCTACAACTCGATACCTGCTGACATCAAACCTTCACCCAGGGCGGCTAAACTTCATTGTGTTGATGCATTTGATAATGATTTTGCTTTTTTATTAAGAGAAAGAGAGTCAAACACCCTCCCGGCCATGTTCACTGACGCCCTAGAAGTGGAGGCCAATATGATGGTGCACAAAAAAATAAAACTGAGGTCGGAGGTTTACAGAAGGAAAGGTAGAGAAGAGACCCACCCGACCACTTCTACGTCTTCATCCAGTGATGTAAAATTTGAAATGATGCTCAAAACTATGGAAAAGTTGATGGACAAGCTAACGGTGGAGGCCAATCCAAGAAACCAAAAGTAGAATGAACCTCAGATAAGGAATCCCAATTTTAGGAGGCCAGTTCCTCCCCCACTCCAACCAAATAGACCAAGGGGTGTGAGGAATCCAAGAAACTAGGAAGAGTAGCCAATTAGGCCTCCTTTCCCTGAAAACTATGCGGCTACTGAAGATGAGGCGGAGTCTATCGAAGATCATATCCATCATTTCGGGTATTTAGACTGTGAAATCTACTTGATTGAGGAGGAACATGACATGTTCATCCAAGTGGATGATAAGACAATGACAGAGGAATTGGAACAATATCATAAGGGGTATATACATGCTATAGATGATGTCAGGAAGATCAAGTTAAGAAGTAAATACGTTGCTATAAACAAAGGGGGGTTAAACCCAAACCAAGCTTCTAGTAGTCAAACCGACCCAGGAAAAGGAAATAAGAAACAAAAGGAGCCAGTAGCATCCAGGGAGGTGGAAAAAGGGACTGGTAATGTGAGGGAGCTAGAGAAAATGACACCTGTGGAGCTGGGCAAAACCCCTCCCATGTTTAACCTCCAAAGTGTGCTATCTAAGCTGAAGGTTTCAATCCCTTTCAATGAATTATTGACGAATCAAAAATACAGGGACACTATAACGAAGATGATTGCAAATCAAGGAGAATCTCACCCACATATCTTAGACTGAAGACAACCCTACTATCATTCTAGGATCTAAGATTGACAGCGTGGACAGCAAAGACGAGGAGGTGCCACCCTTTTATATGAGCTTGAATGTACATGATATGGTGTTACACATTGCTATGTTGGATTCAGGAGCCTCACATAATCTAATGCCAAAGGGAGTGGTGGAGAGCCTGGGATTGGAGATTAGAAGGCCTTACAAAGACCTGTATTCCTTTGATTCTAAAAGGGTAAAATTTCTAGGCTTGATCAAAGACATGGTGGTACCTTTAAATAAGTTTCCATCTAAAATTGTGGTCATGGATGTTGTTGTGGCCGCTTTTCCCCCCATGTTTGGTATTTTGTTCTCAAGGTCTTGGACTTCAAAGTTAAAGGGTAGCCTGCAAATGGACATGTCTTACGCAACAATTCCTGTTCGGAATGAAAACAAAATGTTATACATTGAGAAAAGATTTCCTTACGTCGTGAGCAGTCAGGCTCAGACTGACATCCATCGTGTTTATGCCATCGACAGAGACTTAGGTTCGTCTATCTTCTTCAATGATATATCTCCTTGCGACTCAAAATTCGTTGTGCCACAGGAAGGTAAAAGGAACAAAGGAGAAACTAGCGAACTAGAAGCTTTAGAAAGAAAGAAGAAGAAAGAAGGACTGTGGAAGATGTATTTTGATGGCTAGGTGGCTAAAGCGGGTGCAGGTGTGTACATAATCTCCCCCATTAGGGATACCAAAGCTTATTCTTATAAGTTGGTTTTTGAATGCTCTAACAATGTAGTAGAGTATGAGGCCTTGTTGTTGGGCCTGCATGTGCTAAAGGATTTAGGAGCTAAAACGGTCCAAATTTTTGGAGATTCAGAGCTTGTGGTGAATCAGGTGAATGACAGCTACCAAACTAGACATCCAAGAATGAGAGCTTACCGGAATGAGGTGTGGGACATGTTCAAAAATTACTTCACTGAACATACTGTCCAATTGATCCCTAGATATGAGAATACGGTGGCGAACTCTCTGGCAATTGCAGCCGTAAAGCTTGAGGCCCCTACAGTAGGCAAAATAAAATACAAAGTAGATATTGTGAATAGACTTTCTATACCAAACAACACTAGATATTAGCAAGTTTTCGAAGACAATATGCAAATCAAGAGATTTTTGGAGTTGTCCGGTGAGTTTGTAAACACCCGCATAGATGAGAATGACACTGACTCTGAGAATTTACTAGACGTTGAAGAGGAACAGGAAGAGGCCTCCTTGGTGGGGAAACTGAAATACTCTTTGGGAGGCAGGGATATATTCCAGTTGAAGATAAATCATATTCCTAGAGTTTTGATCCCCTTAGAGTCTCGTTTTTACCAGAATGACATAGCCAGAGATCCGAAGGTCAAGCCTACCGTAGACGTTGTCGAAGATATAAATATTGGCACTGAAAGTAACCCAAAAATCATAAAGTTGTCCAAGAAATTGCCCACTAAAGAAAAAGAAAGGTATGTGAACCTAATGAAGAAATACACAGATGTGTTTGCATGGAGTTATGAAGATCTCAAAGAATATGACACTTCCATCATACATCATACTATCTCGATTAAACCTAGGGAGAAACCATTCAGGCAGAAACTCAAGAGGATCAATCTAAAGCTAGTACCCATTATTGAAAAGGAAGTAAAAAGGTTGTTTGATGCAAAATTAATTGTGACTCTGAGTATTTCTAGATGGGTAGCCAATTTGGTTCCTATACTGAAAAAGAATGGGGAGATAAGGCTATGTGTAGATTTCAGAAACTTAAATAAAGTTTCTTTGAAAGACAATTACCGGTTGCCGAAGATGGAACAAATCCTGTAGAGGGTGGTAGGCTCAGAAAGAATATCCACTATGGATGGGTTTTCTGGTTACAATCAGGTGAAGGTGCTACCTAAAGACCAAGAAAAAAATGCTTTCACCACACCTTGGGGTACATTCATGTACGCAAAGATGTCGTTCGGATTAATGAATGATGGAGCAACTTTCCAACATGCCATGGATATTGATTTTGCAGATGAAAGAGACAAATTTGTGTTGATTTACATGGATGACATTACTGTATACTCCAGGTGGGCTAAAGATCATATCAGGCATTTAGAAAGGGTTTTCATTAAGTGTAGGAAGTATGGAATCTCATTAAACCCTAGAAAGTCAAACTTCGCTCTACCAGAAGGAAAGTTGTTGGGGCACATCATTTCGAAGGAAGGAATCAGGATCGATCCAGATAGGGTAAAGTGCATATTGAGAGTAGAGGAACCAAGGAGCAAGAAGGAAATACAGTCTTCCATCGGTCAAGTAAACTTCTTGAGGAGATTCATCCCTAGCTTCACCAAAATCCTGATGGACATTACTTATATGCTAAGGAAAGATCATGAAATCAAATGGACGGTGGAAGCCAAGAAGGATTTCAAAAATATAAAACAGGCCATTTCGGAGGCTCCTGTACTCATCAGTCCATATTTTGGGAAAGATTTCTTACTGTTCTTGTATGCTTCAGAGCATACTGTGGGAATAGTGTTGCTGCAGAAAAATGATCGAGGTGAAGAACAGCTTATAGAATTCTTCAGTAAAATATTGAGGGATGGAAAATTGAAATATAGTATAATGGAAAAGCAAGCTTACGCTTTGGTTAAGGCCTTGAAAGATTTCAGAATATACCTCCTCCATTCCCACATAATTTCCTATGTACCCAGCAGCGTGGTGAAAAACATAGTTACACAGCGAGATCGGGAGGGAAAGAGAGCTAAATGGGTTGCAGTGCTTCTAGAATACAACATAGAAATTAAGCCCACAAAATTCATCAAAGGGAAAGGGTTAGCTAAAATGATGACGGATTCCCATTGTGACTCCCTGCAGCTGAATTTTCTAGATGGTCAATCTGATCGGGTAGAGGCGGAGATGCAAGTGAAGCCTGATTTTTCTGCATCTCCTTTGTATGCTGACATTATTTTTGTATTGCAGAATTTACAACCTCCTGCAGGGCTGAGAAAAATGAGAGCTAGATCCGTGAAACTGAAGGCTACAAAATTTTGCATCATAGAGCAATATCTTTATTGGAAAGACCCCGGGGGAATACTGCTGAATTGTCTTCTGGAAAACAAAGCTCAACATATAGCGAAGGAGTTTCATGAAGGAGATTGTGGAGGACATCATTCCTGGAAAGTAACCGCATATAAAATTCTGAGGGTAGGATTTTATTAGCCTTCGTTTTTCTCAGATGTCTATAAGGAAACGACTAAATTCCATCAGTGTCAGATTTTTGAAGGAAAAATAAAAGTGGTTTCACTTCCCCTCAACCCTATATCTGTGGAAGCTCCTTTCCAGTAGTGGGGGTTAGATTTCATCGAAGAGATAAACCCAAAATACTCAAGGCAGCATCAGTGGATTCTAACGGCCATTGATTACTTCACAAAGTGGATCAAAGCCATACCCACCAGAAGGGCTACCGAAGAGGTGATAATGGATTTCTTAGAAGACAATATTTTTGAGAGATTCGGCTGCCCTAAGTGAATTGTGACAGACAACACGTCTGCATTTAAGTCCAAGAAGATGATAATTTTTTGCAATAAATATCACATAATCCTAAACCATTCTAGTGCTTACTACCCACAGGGAAACGGACTGGTAGAATCCTCTAACAAAAGTCTTGTGAGGATAAGTAAGAAGCTATTGGAGGACAACAAGAGAGCTTGGCACACGAAGTTGAAATATGCCTTGTGGGCCAACAGAATCAGTACAAAGAGGGCTATTGGTATGTCACCGTTTCAGTTGGTATATGGGGTCGATGTAATTTTCCCTGCCTCTCTGGGTGTTCCAGTCATGAAGTTGTTACAAGACCCGTTGGATGAGCCTAATCCCATTCAAAGAAGGATCAACTAGATTATTGAACTGAATGAAGTGAGGGACAAAGCTTATGATAAAGTCCAGATACACCAGGAGAAGATGAAGAATACCTTCGACAGGAGAATAAAGGAAGATGTTTTCTAGTTCGATGACCTAGTGTTGAAGTGGGATTCCCCATGCGAATAAAAAGGTAAGCATGAAAAATTTGACCACTTATGGATAGGACCATGCCTTATTGCGGCACATAGAGGAGACAACACCTTCATTTTACAGTATTCAGATGGGTCATAGCATGAAGGAGGCACAGTGAATGGGAGTTTTCTGAAACGTTTCCTGGAGTAAAGGGACTAAGAAACATGTATCATAGTGTAAATACATTTTATGTTTTAGTCAGCAAAGATGGTGAGCCAGAAGATTTGAAGCCCGCAGAGAAGGCCCTAATATCAGAAGAGGTAACCATTATTTCAAACTATGTTTTCTTTCATAAAGTAAAATAAAAGGATGTTGTCAATGGAGTAGGAGACTATTCTACGGGTCCTTTTCTACCTCGCTGGGAGGATAGCATCCCTTGTGGAGCCGGTTGTTAGCACTCTATCAAATTTTTGATTATAAGATATATGTGGGAAGTTTGATCCTACTAAAAAATTTTGGGAAGGAAACCTTAGAGTTTGCAGGGAGGCTGATGGTATATACGAGATAGAATTCAGCCACTAGAATAGGCCGCGGTGGAAATGAAGGAAAGGACATCGTAAATTGGTGGCTCCACTGGGGAGTAATGAATATTGAAAGTGACAATACTCTCCATGGATCAGAGATGTGGGGTAAAGCAGAGAACATCGGATCCGCTGAAGGCATTAAATGAGAGTCATAATAAAAGGTTGAGATTGATTTGATGGTAGATCAACGGCATCAAAACATTTTGCACGGCAAACATGCTCAGCCAAAGCCACTTTTCCAAATCGTGAAATGGGTTAAAAGGTGGAGGCATCTAATGGCTGAGGTTGGGATCCAAGAAGATCCATGATCATAAATGATTTCTCATCCTAGATTAGCAAGGATATAGTAGCGATTTCGGATTGCGAAAAATGGTACAAGTCGCTCAGATCGACGGTCACTACAAGAGCAGATGGAGATCTATGGCCATGGTTTATTTCGCAATCTAAACTAGCACAGAGGGTACTAGAATATTGCATCACAAAAAGTTGTAGGGTCCACTCAAATCAATGGTTGTGAAGAAAAGCCAACCTTAATCGACGGTTGAGCTTTACACGCACAAGGTAAGGAAGAATGTAGCATAAAGGACCTCACATACCAAAGGATCATATCGGAAGGAGTAATATCCACGGTGCAAGCTACTTGGGAAGGGAAAAAAGGTTATGCTTTGTAAAAATCTATAAAAGAGTCCACATGAATTTAGAAAGGTTTGGATTTTTCGAAGCCTCGAAGCTGTCGAATATCCAACCGCATACAGAGCACCAGCACGGACAAACCAGGAGACTGTGCTACAAAGCAAGGTAGGCCCCTGATACCTCCTCAGTGCTATTTGGATATGGATTTGATAGGAGAAGTAGAAGTGGTAGGGGTGAGAGATGATATAGAACCTGAGGTCACATGTCGGAGGGCAGAGGAAAGCCTCGTAGAGGAGAATGCCGATATTTTTGATACCATCTTGGTGGGAGAAGCCATTGAAACCACCAAAGGTAAATTGGAAATCCTTAAGGACTGAGGTAGAGATACCTGTGGTGTTTTTAAATCATTTTTCCATTTCTCCTATGTTGGCAAAAACCCCCAGTACCTTGAGTTTGTTGAATGGTGTGCAGACAATTTCTCTGTTGCTGAAGGAGTCATTATGAATAAGTCAAAGTCCAAAATCCTTTGTTCAGTCCAGGATTCCATCGTCCGCAAAACCCTGCACATCCCAGACGAGTTTGTCCATATATCCCAAAACTACCAAGAGGAAAATATTATACATTGCTTCAGAGAAACTACTGACGAAAGTAAAGAAACCTTCTTGAAGGCCTATTCAAAACCCAGTGGTGAAGCCATCGACCTGCCATACCCTATCAACCTTAGCCAATTCAATGAAGAAACTTAGTGGCGTATATCCCTGGGCAGTCATTTTTTAGGTCTAGATACCAATGCTTATCTCACAGAGTCATTGTTGAGTCTATTGTTCGTCTTGAGTACTTGTCCGGCCGAACCTGAATTGCCTGGGCAATCTTATCAGTCTTGTTGTCTTAAGTTTGATGAATTCCTAGCCAAGAACATTCACTCTCAGTTAGCGAATTTCCACGGCACTAAATTTTTCAGATTCCAGTCCTTTTTGTGGAGGATGCTTATAACTTATAACGAAGAATACCTACAAGTACCTGAATTGGAAATCACTATTGATATGGCCACGGACTATTGTAAATTCATGAACCAATTGATGGTCGAAGTATAAGACCTTTTCCTTCAGGAAAGGTTATCTAGGGTGTTTCCTAATATGAGACAAATGCTACAGTTGTCAAATAGAAAGAGGATTGGGGACTGGTTCCTGACAGAATTCAGAACGACCATAAGATTGTACGGCTTTATGCATCAGCCCTACATTCTGCAATCTTTTCTAATTGCCAGGGTTTTCTCCTTGGAATTGATCTGGAAAAGACTCACTATTGAGGAAGAGAAATTTTGGAGCTATTAAAAGAGCTTGAATTTGATTTTCCTCTGGGAAGTGGGGCCGTACACAGTCAGGAGCAGAGCTACCTTGCCACTAGTTACCAACTTGCTCAGAGGCATGGGGTTTTCTCTTGGACATGAAACGGTAAACTATGACCCTCATCAAATAATTTCCAAAATGAGGAAGGCTCACAAGTGCAAGCCTTTTGAACACAATGAGATACTCAAACTCAGGGAAGCAGAAAACTGGGATGATTTCCTTAATCCTGCCCCGATGGACACCAACATAGAACGAAGCACTGGATCACACCTACTAGGAATAGATTCTCCCTAAAGAGAATTGGCTAAAATAGTTGCAATAGCCCAGGATGTCTCATCACTGCTTATCTATTCAGCGAGTTCAGTAAAAAGAGGGGGTCCAGAGCCTATGTATACTGAAGAGGTGGAAACGACCAGCATGCCCAAAAGGCAGAAAATAGAACAGGGGCAACAATTAGTGCAGATTAAAATGGGAAATACAAATAGACAGATGAAGAAGAAGAATATGGAGAAAAAATAGAAGCAATAAGAGCCCAAGGAAGCCAAATTACAAATCCAAGAATATGTATTTGATGGGAAGACTCCAAAAAGGCATGCATCCAAAGAAGACTAGCTAGGCTCTTACCGAGAAAGAGCTGATAAAACTTTCAGAGAGACAACAGAGCTATACAGCAAGGCAACACAATTTCCTTACCCAAATGTAGCATTAAAGACTGTAAGGGATCATTCCACTGACACCCTTAGCCTAGCCTTGGCAATGGGAAATAAGGTGTCAGAGGTTAGTGTGAACCTATCAAAGGTTCCCACTACTAACATAATACACCTCAACAAAGAAACTGGGGATATCTTGAATGCTAGACTACTTAAGGCCACCATACATATGTCCAAGCTAGAGGAAAGCAAAACAAGGACTTTGAATCTTTTGAGAAAGGTAAGAGTGGAGAACAAAGCCCTCAAGGCCCAAATCAACAATTTGCAAAATGAAGCAATACAAATAGAGGGACTAGCACATATGGGATTCTTGGCCCAGAAAATTGCTTGATGATAAGGAAAAAGAGATCCAGACATTAAAAAATAAGTTGAAAATGTCTGCTACCGAGCTCGCCCAGACAGAAGAATTGGATGATTTCAAAAAAGAGAAAGAAACATTGAATGATGAGCTTACCGACTGCAAATCCAAGCTGCTAAAGCTCAAAGAAAAGGAAAGGCAGTGGGGAGCAGACATCCAACTTTTGAAGAAAAGCGAAGTGGAATTAAGAGCCATATTAACAATAAAAGAAAAGGAGCTTCAAGGAAGGGATGCTGAGAGTGCAATTCAGTCCGTAGGTGTAGCTGAAAAGGTAGACACCGGTTCTCTTTCTAGAGAAATGTCCCAGATAGGCCTGAAAGATACATAGCTTGTTAAGTTAAAGCAGTAGATCAAGGAACTAGAAAAGGAAAAAGGCGAGGAGAGACAAGGAAAGGAAAAGATGGAAGAGAAATGCCATGGATTGATTCAACAAAATGCCAAGTTAATCCAATAGGTGGTCGGTAAATTTTCCTTGCAAGGTGCTATACATTTGATCTAGGATCAGATCATTATAGAGGCTGACAAGTTCCAACCTTATATAAATTTCATTGAAAACCAAGAAAACGCTATGATAGAGGCCAAGAAAAAGGTCCTAATAGTATTAGGGGAAATGCAGAAAAGACATATGGCAACAATGGAAAATGACATTGCTTTCCTAAGCTCCTTATCAAACGATTTCGCTGATCGGTACGGTATGCAAAAAAGGGTTGCTATTGTCTCCAGTGCTAGAAAGGTAATTTCCAAGCACAAGATGTTGGAGACTGTATAAGCCAAAATAGAGGTTATTGAGCACAAAGTCAAGGAGGTTATCAGGCTATTCAAACCATTGGTACACAGAGGTATCCCTTCCTTTTGGGAAGAAAATGGTCCTTTATTGTCCCAAAAGGAGTATCGGGAGCGTCTGGTTCATTGCCAATTAGACAACAGCAAGTTTGGAGACATGCAACAATCATTGTCAGGAAAGATCGTTTTTGATAAGCAGGCCAGTGAATTTGAATTGTTGTTTGATTTTAAAGCCACCTGTGCTTAAGTCCCTGAGGCTTCGTACCTGGAAACGATGGAGCTCATAGCGCAAGCATTCGACATGGCAGTTACGACTCTACCTGATCCTGACCTATGGAGAGCAATTCAGCAATATGGGTCAACCAAATTCAAAACGCATCCATAGAAGTGGCAATGATAGTATGGGGGAAGTTTTCTTTGTGTGCATGCCCTTTCCAATAGCCACCTCTCCCAGAACTCTGTACAGTTGTCAGTCGCTAGATGGAAGCATAGAATACTTTCGTGCATATTTTCTCTTGCAATCCATATTTCATTTTCCAGTTTTTATGTAAATCATGGTCGATGTGTCACCTACGAATTTGTTAGAAGTTGTTTTTCAGTTGTAACAAATTTTGATTCGCGAATGTCGATTTAGGAAGTCCAAAATGCTATAAATGTACATCCTGAAGAGGGATAAAGGGTGGGAACCGATGTAATTTTTCATTTTATGATTTCAAGGGTATTTTAATAAAGTTGCAGAGCCGAGATCTATGTTTTACACATGGATTCATGTGTTGTTTGTATTACAGTCTGTTGATTCCTTTCTCATGTGAATGTTTTTCTAGTTTATGTCTCCCGCTATGTTTTCTTTCATGTCTGAAATAAGTGTATAACACTTTGGAATTCATACATGCTATGCTCCATCTGTTGTTTCAGATATCCACTAAATATTTCTTCTAAAGTTAATACAGAATTCATTTTTCAATGCTTTGTGTTGATGGTCTGTTCATGTTCTTCTTTTCCACCAAACAATTATAATTTGACTGTGATTGAATGGCTCTCCTACCTCTGTATTGAAATCTCCTGCATAAGTTCTATTTATTCCTGTTACACTTCTTGACTCCATCGCCCAATGGTTCTATGTCTTGTTTCAACCAACTTTACAAACAATTTCTATTTTCACTTGTGCATATCTGGCATTGTTAATATTTGGTGAGAGATCCCTCTCGGAAGAGCAGAAGGCCAGTTCTCTCTTCAAAATTGGTTCTACTGTTACCTGGGAGTGAGCTTTCCACAACATTTGGCTCAATTCCAGTGCTAACAGTTCCAATGTTGGGGTGTCCAGAAGCAACTCAACGATTGATTGGAGGGTAGGCATATGGAACACGATAGGTAGGACGAATTCGACACCGTGTACCAAGTGAAATGGTGTGAATCTAGTATTTTTTTTACTAAGATGCGGTAGGACCATAGGGCAAGAAAGAGCATGTGGTGCCATTTGAACTTGTTCTTATCGACTATGCATTTGAGCATAGTTTTGAGAATTTTGTTAATGGATTCTACTTGTTTGTTGGCCTAAGGGTAGTAAGGGTTAGATAAGTCATGTTTGAAACCTAGTAGAAAGTATAAATCCTCCAAAGTTTGATAATGGAAATGTTTGACATTATCTCATACTAACTTCGTTGGGAAACAAAATTGTGTGATAACATGGTTAAAGAAAAATATGGCAGCGGTAGTGGATTTGTAGCCAAAGGTAGGCATGGGTTTGACCCACTTTGTGAAGTTGTCTACTCTGACGGTGATGTATTTGTGAACTTGAGCAGAGGTTGGGAGACATTCCATGAATTCAATGGTGCATTTGTAGAAGTGGCCTACAATGATGATAGGATGGAGGGGGGCACTAAACATGTGGTGGTGAGGAACTTGTGGCACTCTTAGGGGTAACAATAATATTTGGAGGTGGTGGTAGATCATCTTCCAAGGGGAAAGTGATGAATAGTCTCCAATGCATTCTAAAATCATGGGAGATCAAGAAAATGGTGTGTGTAGTTCCCAAACTAAGAACAATTTGAACATGATTTGTCGGTGCTTAATGATTTGGTATTAGGAGTTAAGGAGGTTGGTGTGACCCCAATCATAGTGTGGGGTGCATGTGTGACACTGACTAGTGTGTTTAGCGATTTCCTGAGCTATGGTAAGGTAAGGAACATGTTTGTCTCATGGCCTTGTTGATCACATAAATCACATGGAGAAGTGCCTCTCATGGTGGGTGTATTATGCATGATGGGGGCCTTCAAATTTTTCCAATGTATGGCCCCTTCTTTAGGCATAGTGAATCTTGATGAAGTATCGGTATTTTGGGTGTTAGTGTTGTGGGATTTCAACTTGGGTTGATTAATGTTCCCATTGGAAAGGAATTTCATTTTGGATTGAATGCTACCCCCATTTTGCATTTTTGTGACGATCAGTGGTGGCATGATCATAGGTGGTGTCGGTTGAATGTGCGGTATTGTGGATTTAACTCATCATACTGGCACCATTTCATAGTGCATGATGGGTTTTGAGGCCATCTAAGGGTATGGTGGCATGAGGTACCACACAAGGATTCACAAAGTGAGCCTCGGGAGAATTAACTAAGACATAACTGGTGTTCCTTGTACTCCAGGGGCGGTACAAAAATTGTATTCGAAACATAGGAGGGACAAAGGGGTTCAATGTTTGTTCCACTCCGTGGCTTGTGGCAGGTGTTGATGATGTTTTCGTTGGGTTGGGAGACTCATTCTTAGAGGTTAAAATCGTGCACATGAGACCTTCCATCAAGGTGGGGATTTTAGGTGGAGGGATTGAGTATGCCCTTAAAAGGTTGGAATATTTATAAACACCCAAACCAATTTCAATGTATGGGGGTTGGTTAACTGCGCCTACTATGAGTAGGATGATTTTAGGATTGGTAGTGTCATGGGGGTCATAGAAGTTAAGTTGCTCGAGTGTGACGACCTTCCCATTGAAGGGGAACATCATGGTGCAGAATACAAAGGAGGTCACCTCCTTCATGGCATGCATGTAACTACAACCCAATAGGATATTGTAGTCTATTTTGGCATTAACAACTTCCACATCAATATTTACCATTTCCCCCATATATAAATGGGGACATTCTAGTACAATCCTCATCATTGGGATGGTCATCCATCATATGCATGAAGAGTGATATAGGATGGAACTAACTCAGGTGAGACCAATTATTTCGAAACATTTGAGGACATGATGCATGTGGATGTGCCTTCATCAATGATACATTCATGAATGATAATGTTCTTCATGGTGACTTGGAATTGGAATGTGACTGACAAGGGTAGTCGTGGTTCAACTTTGTCAGGTTCGAAATTCATGAGGCGGGAGTCTAAAGGATCGACGACACCAAGTGCATTCAATAATTTGTTGCATTGTATTGGGAAATACTAAAGCACCTCTAATGTGGACATGGTGGCTAACACTATGACAAGTCATCCATAATACTATAATCGTGGGAAGCCTTCATGTGATGGTTATGAGGGGTATGAAAAAGTGGTTCTTTTGGTATCTTCAAAATTTTCTCTATACTAGGGCATGTAATCAGAAAAGGGCCTCTTAAAGGGATAGAAGTCTCTTATAGGATAGGTGAGGGATCAACACTAGTATACCCTTTGTCACACGTCTGAAGGTTGACATATGTTGAGTTCATAAAAAAAATTTGAAAAGATCCATCATCTGGGGGGAATGGATCCTATTGTTGGGTAACCACTCCTTGGTTGGAAAAGGGTTCTTTCAAAATATCTTGTTGGGGTTGTGGTGCAGGAGGTTCTTGAGGGGGGTTTGTTGGTGTCTGATTTTTTAATACTACCAAGTATTGGCAGTCGAGGATAAGTAAGTGATGTTGAATGTAATGAACATACTCACCACAAATAGATAAAGGGTAATTGGTCCTCAGCTTGGTTTTTAATCCTCTCTTGGGAGGGTTCCCCCAGTTGGAATATAATAAACCCACTCATAAAATAATTAATCATTATTTGATTAATTTCCTACCCACTAGCTTAGATAGTTGGCATCCACTTGCACCTTAGAGTCAACACTTTCCATCTATATCCTAGGAATGATTTATTTCTGATTCTGGGTTGATCTTGACCACTTTATGGCCATCCGGAATTGGTAACTGCGCTTTACAACAGATTCTTCTTTATTCTGCTTTTTTGCTTTATCCTTCTTTTCTATGGATAAGGTAAAGCTAGTCAATTAGGAAATTGACAGCTTTTGTTGCCAACCCATCCTCCATTATTTTCTCTCCATATTCTAGGATTAGCAAGTCTTTCCTTCACTCATCATCACTCACACATGCTATTGCTAATTCGTGAGGTGCTTGATAGATTGGGAAAGTGCTTTAGTCAACTATGGGGTTTATCATAATTAGTAAGCCTGCTTTATGAGCTAGCTTGAGTTGTCTTCTAGAAACTCCTTTTTCCTTTATACAGATGTATTACCTATGTAATAATATCAATTATCATTTATTGATCATTCAACAATGTGTGTTCATTAATTCTTCTTCTTCTCTCCTTATGCTAATTCTCTACAATTCTATGTGAGGTTAATTGTGTACCTAGACCCTTAGCCAGTTTATGAAATTCCTTATGCCATCAAGGATTTAGAATTTCTACATGGTATCAGATCTAAGGTTCTCAAAGTTCAATTTCTACATGGTATCAGAGCTGAGGATATCAAAGCTTTACATGATATCAGATCTTTGAGAGTTCATTAATTAATCCTCCTTTTTAGATTTGTAGGTTTATTTTGTAGGTTCAACTTTGAATGGATTCAAGAGTATCAGTTCCTCTTCTTTCTCCATTCAGAAGCTATTCAGAGTGGAAACTGAAGATGATTTCATATCTAAAGAGACAAGGTCTCTATGAGATATCTATTGGAGCTGGTGAAGAGTCTTATGAAGAGCCAAGTGATTGGTTGAATGACTGTGATAGAGAAATTGGAGCTATTTGTCTAGCTATCTCTTCAAGCATGCACTACCTTATTGATTCTGTTGATTACCCAAAGGATCTCTGGACAACATTGGATAGAGTTTTGGGAAAGGACAATGAGGATCCTTCTAGCTATGTGGAGAGTTCCTCTAGATCCTCAATGATTTATCTCTCTCAAGATGTCTCAGCCTCTACAGTCTCTGATGAAGTTGATCATGAAGAAGAAGTTTCTCATACAGTTCCTGTTGCTACTACTTTCTTTGATTCGAATTCTTCCTCTTTCAATCAAGAAGCAAATATTGAAGAGCCATCTTTTTCTATGTCTCTTGAAGTAGAAGATATTGATTCATCTTCTTATGATGTTGTTGAAGAAAAATAAGTGACTAATGGAGATACTATTGCTATTGTTGATTCACTCACACATTCAGTGTTCTCTATGTCTTCTATCATGGATTCTAAGATCCATATGCCAGACCTTTCACACTTTGTGCATGCCTCTCTTCTTGATGGTGCGCAACCCAGTGACTTCCAGGATATTTTCTTAGCCAAATCAAGTCCTTCTAGTGTTTTACCACTTACTATACTTGATCCCATGTGCTTCTGCAACTCCTCCTTTATTCTTGGCACTCATTCTTAGAACCTCCTTGAAGATTTTGAACATCACTATCGTTCCTCCTCT
Source organism: Pseudotsuga menziesii (assembly GCA_001517045.1). Taxonomy (NCBI): domain Eukaryota; kingdom Viridiplantae; phylum Streptophyta; class Pinopsida; order Pinales; family Pinaceae; genus Pseudotsuga; species Pseudotsuga menziesii. The sequence continues at coordinate 129,259 of LPNX010694054.1, forward strand.
CATACTTCTACCATAGAGGATTCTTTACCAGTATATTCCCATGAGTCTACTGTTGTGCTTATTTGTAATCTCTTGGATTATTTGGAAGCTATATCAACCCATGGAGCCAATTCATTAGCACTCTTTGATCCTTTGACTTCTCTATGCTCCTACAAGATCACTTCCACACATCCTCTCTGTGTAAATGAAGATGGAGACATTATACATTCGCTTGGACAGTTATTTCACCTATATGGAGCTCAGTTCATCTCTACTGGTTCGAATTTCAAGTCATCTCATCATCTTGGAGCTGATTACAAGTCTCAATATCCTTCAATATTTCCTTCACATCATTGGATCTCATTTTTTCTACATGGTCCTACAGTTGTCCTTGATCCAGGTGAGTAGATTTATCTTCTTCCCAAGAAGAATATTCCTCCAGACATCAGCATTTAGTTTGGAGAAGCAGCAACACCAGCAGTTCAGCATTTTTGGTATTGCTTTTCATGTCCTTTCTTGAGGGAGGATTTTTCCCTTGAGGTTTTCCCTCTTTCCTCATTTATTTGGACAAGATAAATTGTAAAAGGGTGACCATAGATTTATTGTTGGGCCCTATATGCATATATATTTCTGATCAGTTCAGGAATATCATCATAAAGTCAGGCTTAAAGGGGGGTGTTGGAATATAATAAAACCACTCATAAAATAATTAATCTGTTAGAATATTTAGACACTTAGGAGTTAGTTAAGATCAACTTGTGTAATATATCCGTTAGGTAAAAGTGTGTTTCTTTAGTATGCATTAGTATGGATTTGTAAATATTCTAATCCGATGGTCACAATATGTTCTAGAGATAGAGTGATCCGACGGTTCAACTTCTCTTAGATCATACCTACCATTGATATGTGGCTTAACACCCGATTGGTCTATGATCTCTATTTAAAGAGCATAGAGGATCCTTGGCTAGTTGATCAATTATGAGAAGCTCATGTAACTTTATTTCTTTTGCATAATAAATTGTTCCAAGTAGCTATTTGGCTGGGGCCGTGAATTGTTTCTCTCTTGAGGGTTTTAATCACCTGACAAACATCGGTGTGTTGATCTGTGTTCTATTTGTGTGAATTGGTTGCTCAAGGTGTTCGGTCTTTTGGGAGTACCCTATGTACCCAAACATGGTATCAGAGCATTTATGAAGAACCGCTTTCGGTTTTGATCAAGATCTAGAACCGGTGTTGCCAAAATTTTGAAAGGGTTTCTGGTTCTGTATTTTTTATACATTTGTGGCCTATGGGAGCTATTCCATTGCGTTCGGAGCACCATTTCCATTGGGAAATATATTTCATTTCATTGAAAATTGTTTCTGTTTGTTCCAGAAACACCCATTTCGGCAAATCTAAAGGTATAATGTTATAGTGATGGATTTTTATTTTTTTTAAATCTGTCATATTTTATCAGTTTATTATTAGATCTTTACTGTTTTAGTCTCAGACTATTTCCTTCCCTGGCTGCGTATGCTCTTTGCCGTGCACCTTGCGTGATCACGGCGAATTAGAAACAGTAAGGAAAAGTTTTTTTTTTTGTCTTCTCGGCTATGTATGCTCTTTGTCATGCACCTTGTGCAATCACGACAAATCAAAAACAGCGAGAAAACTAGGAAACATAGACTTTCTGGGTAAGCTAACCAAGATCTAACCCCATTGTGCGGAAAAAGGTTTTTTGTTTTTGTTTTTCATTTTTGTTGTGATTTGCAGGAAAAAAAGGCAAGCACGGAGAATGAGAGAGAAGAGTAAAAAAAAAACCCTTCCTCTTTCCATTCTTTTACGTACATTTTAAAATTAGCTCACTTGGTCCAAAGTTGCTTTATTCCTTCATAGTTCTTGAGTTCAAGTCTTATTAAGCTAATTTTTAGTGCATGCAATTTCTATTTTCAAGTTACTTTATTGTAAAAGTGCATCTCACATAAATAAAATAAAATAAAAAGTGAGTCACTTAAGTCTTTTAATTTCTTGCCGCACTATTTAAAAGTAACTTTATTGTAAAAGTGAACATCACTTATTCTACAAAAGTGATTCAGTTAAAAGCAACTTTATTGTAAAGTGATTGTCAAAGGTTGATATTGGGAAGAGGGGGGCTCTTTTTTTTAGTTGGTCAAGTTAATATCTGCCACGTCACTATTGGGGACATCTTCAACATTTTCTTTGATCAAACATAACTTCATCATCCAGAATCAGTTTTCAATGCCATTTTTTTTAAAACCGCATATGTTTTCGAGCTCTTTGAATTAAGACAGTTAGTTTTTGTTCTTTCAGCCATTATTTTACAGTATGGCCTCCCCTTGTGATATTATACTTACAAGTTCTAACTATTTCTCATGGAAATCTCGTATGGAGGATGTTCTACGAAGTAGGGGACTTTTCAGGATAACCTCAGGGAAAGAAACAGAACCCACCAATGATAATAAGAAAATTAAATGGGAAAATAGATGTGATGAAGCTCGTGGATTGATTGGGATGTCAATCTCTATTGATTTGCGATTCCACATGTCTGAAATTGATGAACCTGATATAGCTTGGGAAAAGTTGGAATCTGTGTTTGGTAAACACTATGAAATTTGGGGTCATCAACTTGAGAATGAGTTGATTTCATTGAATCCAAATTATTTTTCATGCATTCAAGACTATTTATCTAACTATAAAACTCTTAGACTCTTATGTGAAGAATGCAAGATTAATAAAGAAGACAAACAATGTATTTATCATATTCTTTCCAAACTTGGACCTGCATATTCTGTTTTTGTATCTACATTCTACTCCATGAAAGAATCCTTGACTGCAGCTAGCTATCAAAAGCTTAGTCTTGAATCTTTTTGTGATTCCTTAATTAGAGAGCAAGATAAGCTCATTCATCTTGGAATAATTAACAATGTAGATACATCTGGGAAAGCCTTATTGTCCCAACAGAAAGAAAAGTCCAAGCCTCCCAAGAAACCTAATTTTTACAATAATAAGCCAAACATCAAGGGTCACAAACCCTCTTATTCAGCTCCTTATTTAAAACATGACAAAGGATCCAAGCCAAAAGGAAAGAAGACTGAGTGTCATTGCAATTTTTGTGGGAAATATAATCATGATGAATCTAAATGTTTCAAGAAGATGGCAGTCTTGGAAGCAACAATAAAGAAGCACCACATCAACCTAGATTCATCTTCAGAATCTAATTCTCATGAACATGCACTTTGTGCTTCTGGTTACTCTTATACTGCATCTTCTTCTTCTACTTCAATTGAATGGCTCATTGATTCTGGAGCATCTTATCATATGGCTAAGGATCAAGCCATCTTTTTTACTATGCATGAATGTAACACCAAGCAAATATTTGTTGGTGATGATAGATCTCTAAGTGTTGTAGGATCTGGAACAGTTCCAATAGAAAATGGTCATTTCAGTCATGTACTATGTGTTCCAAATATTTCCTGCAATTTGTTATCAGTCTATCAAATTACTCATTCGGGTGAAGGTAAAAATATGACGTTTACACCTCACCAAGTTGTAATCAAAGATTTTAAAATCCTCAAAATGTCCTTGCTACTGAAACTGTTGATGATATTACCAGGTTGTACAAATTTAACAACTTTGGGTCATCACCTTTTCCTTCAGTTTTTGTTGCTCATAGTGATAACTTGAGCAAACTTTGGCATGAGCGATTTGGTCACTTAAATTATCGCTCATTGCAACAACTATGTAAAGAAAATATGGTGACTGGTCTTCTGATGGTATCTTGCAAGGATGGTGTTTGTTCCGGTTGTGTACTCGGAAAACATCATCGGGATAGTTTTGACAAACGTGCCTCTTGGAACACCTCGGTTCCCTTGGAGCTTGTGCATAGTGACTTGTGTGGCCCTCTTCCATCTGCATCCTTTTCTGGTTTCAAATATTTCTTAACTTTCATTGATGACTACTCCAGATGCACTTGGGTTTACTTTCTAAAAAATTAAGAGCGAAGTATTTAACATGTTCTTGTCCTATAAGGCCTTTGTTGAAAAACAATTTGGTCATCAAATTATTAAGTTAAGATTTGACAATGGAGGAGAATATGTTAACAACAAGTTCACTACTTTTTGCACTGAACAAGGAATCCAACAACAGCACAATGTTCCATATACACCACAACAAAATGGTGTAGCTGAACGGAAGAACCACACTTTAAAAGAAATGGCTAATTGTATGATCCAATCTAAGGGACTAAGTCTTCAATATTGCGCTGAGGCCATAAATTGTGCAAATTACATAGTTAATCGCACACCCACTAAATTTTTACAAGGTATAACACCGGAAGAAGAACAGAGTAAAATTAAACCAAATGTAAGTCACTTTTGTGTGTTTGGTTGTGAAGCATGGGCTCACATTCCGGATGAAAAATGGAAAGCATTGCAACCTAAAAGTGAAAAGTGCATATTTGTTGGATATCTAGAAGATGTAAAAGGTTATATACTTCTCCAACCACATTCTCATGATATAATCATTAGAAGAGATGTTAAATTTGATGAAAATATCTTGGCCTGCGAGCCTAACTTGGCGGGTGTGCCATCTTTGGCCTGCGAGCCTGATTCGGTGATTGTGCCTTCTTCTTATTCTTCCAACTTCCTTGACAGGTTTCCAACTCTAGTTTCTGATGATGACAGTGAGGATGAAAATCCACCTCCGCTTGCTCATGTTCCTCCAATTGCACCAGCACCAATACTTCATTAATGGGTCCATTCAACATGTGAAGTAGCTGGTGATCTTGTCGGTGATCCTAGAGAACAACGTTGAACACATTCTTAGTTTCAGTGAGCCTCTTCTCTTTTGGCTCAAGTTTCCAAGAATCATGATCCAGAAACGTTTGGGATGCAGCTATGGATGAAGAATATTGTTCCTTAATGGCGAACAATACTTGGGATCTTATTCCTCTTCCAAAAGGAAGAAAACTTGTCAAATGTAAATGGGTCTACAGAACTACGTATGCATCAGATGGAAGTGTTGAAAGACTTAAGGAAATGTTAGTTTCCAAATTTTTTTCCCAATTTGAAGGGATTGACTACAATGAAACCTTTGCTCCTGTCGCAAAAATGAATTCCATCCGCCTTGTTCTTTCCCTTGCAGCCTTACATAACTTGGAAGTCCATCAAATGGATGTCAAGTCAGCCTTTTTACATGGTGATTTACAGGAGGAAATTTACATGGAACAACCTCCTGGATATGTTCAGGATAACTCTAGCCTTGTCTGTCTCCTTAAGAAATCCTTATATGGCCTTAAGCAAGCTCCTAGAGCTTGGTATGCCAAAATGGATAGCTTTCTCCTTGACACTGGTTTTTCTAGATGCCATTCTGACCCCAATGTCTATACCAAGAAAGTAGGAAACCATCTCATCATACTTGTTCTTTATGTTGATGATATTATCCTTACTGGTAGTGACCCTAAACTTATAACCCATGTGAAATCTAGTCTTAAGCAAAATTTTGAAATGTCAGACTTAGGACATTTGCATTATTTTCTTGGTCTCCAAGTCTTGCAAACCAAAGAAGGAATCTTTCTTTCCCAGTCTAAGTATGCTTGTGACCTTCTTCGTCGCTTCCACATGGAATATTGTAAACCAACCCCTTCTCCCTTCCAGTCTGGATTCAAACTTTCTGCCACTTGTACTTCCCCTGAAGTAGATGCCACCTTGTATCGTCAGCTTGTTGGTAGTCTTTTATACTTGACTCATTCTCGTCCTTACCTTTCTTTTCTTGTTGGTCATGTTGCCTGTTATATGCAAACTCCTCATGAAAGTCACTGGAAAGCAGCAAAAAGAATACTTCGATATATTCAAGGTATAATTCAATTTGGGATTCATTACAGTACAGGGGGGAAACCTTTGTTGGTTGGTTTCACTAATTCAGATTGGGCCGGTGATCCTGATGATCAAAAGTCTACTGCAGGTTATGTTTTCAGTCTAGGATCTAGACCTGTCACTTGGGATTGTAAGAAACAACAATCTCTTTCTCTTTCTTCAGCAGAAGCATAATATCGAGCCGCAGTTAATGCCAGTTAGGAAGCTTTATGGCTTCGACAAATCCTTTCAGAGTTTGGATTCGAACAGCAGCAGCCTAATCCACTTTGGTGCGACAATCAAAGTGCCATCAATCTTTCCAAAGATCCAGTTCTACATCAGCGCAGCAAACACATTAAGCTACACATGCACTTCATCAGAAATATTTTTCATGATCATGTTATTGAAGTGCTCTATTTCCCTACAGATGATCAAGTTGCAGACATCTTCACCAAGTATCTTACAAAAGCGAAGTTTTCTAAACTTTGGTCTATGTTAGGAGTTCAAGAATGTGTCCTTAAGGGGGGATAGGCTCTAATTCCTCCTTCCTGCTCCTAATAGTGTCACTTTTGTAAATCCTTCAATCCTATCCCAAGTTGTTCTTAAGGGGGGATGTTAGGATATTTAGACACTTAGGAGTTAGTTAAGATCAACTTGTGTAATATATATGTTAGGTAAAGTGTGTTTCTTTAGTATGCATTAGTATGCATTTGTAAATATTTTAATCTGATGGTCACGATATGTTCTAGACATAGAGTGATCCGATGGTTCAACTTCTCTTAGATCATACCTACCATTGATCCATGGCTTAGCACCCGATTGGTCTATGATCTCTATTTAAAGAGCATAGAGGGTCTTTCGTTAGTTGATTGATTATGAGAAGCTCATGTAACTTTCTTTCTTTTGGATAATAAATTGCTCCAAGTAGTTATTTGGCTGGGGCTGTGGACTATTTTCCTCTCAAGGGTTTTAACCATATGAAAAACATCGGTGTGTTGATATGTGATCTATTTGAGTGAAGCAGTTGGTCAAGGTGTTCGGTCTTTTGGGAGTACCCTATGTACCTGAACATAATCATTATTTGATTAATTTCCTATCCACTAGCTTAGATAGTTGGCATCCACTTGCACCTTAGAGTCAACACTTACCATCTATATCCTAGGAATGATTTATTTCTGATTCTGGGTTGATCTTGACCACTTTATGGCCATCCAGAATTGGTAACTGAGCTTTACAGCAGATTCCACTTTATTCTGCTTTTTCTGCTTTACCCTTCTTTTCTATGGATAAGGTAAAGCTAGTAAACTAGGAAACTAGTAGCTTTTGTTGCCAACCCATCCTCCATTATTTTCTCTCCATGTTCTAGGATTAGCAAGTCTTTCCTTCACTCATCATCACTCACACATGCTATTGCTAATTCGTGAGGTGCTTGATAGATTGGGAAAGTGCTTAGTTAACTATGGGGTTTCTCATAATTAGTAAGCCTGCTTTATGAGCTAGCTTGAGTTGTCTTCTAGCAACTCACTTTTTCTTTATATGGATGTATTACCTATGTAATAATATCAATTATCATTTATTTATTATTCATTAATGTGTGTTCATTAATTCTTCTTCTTCTCTCCTTATGCTAATTCTCTACAATTTTATGTGAGGTTAATTGTGTGCCTAGATCCTTAGCTAGTTTATGAAATTCCTTATTCCATCAAGGATTTATAATTTCTACACCCCCCCCTATCCTAGTTGGTTACCTTGGTTGAGGTTCAGTTGGGAAACTTGGTTTCCCCCTTTCCCCTGTTGTTGGGGTTGTTTGTTATTTTGCTTCTTCTTCCACTAATTTTGAGGATTTGGGGGGTTGACAATGTTCAACTACTCAAATTGTTGATTTTTTTTTTGCAAAAAAGGTTGGACAAAATTGACCTCCATATGGGGCATGGTGTTTGTTCCAAGAGGAAATGGGTAGGGATACTAAGGGATATACCCATATGGTGGGATATTGGCTTTTTGCACCGCATACAATGTAGATGTAGGCGCAGGTGGTGCCATTTGTAGTTAGGAAATTGTTTGTACTTGGATTTAAGTTGGGTAAGTAGGTTTGTAGCATCTGTATTGGGGTTGTCCAAAAGTGGGATTTGCAACAATAGTAGGGGGAACTGAAACAATGAGGATAGGTGGATATTGATCCATCGTGGAAGGTGGTGCATGAGTTGGTTATGGGGAAACCTTACCATGGGAAGAAATGGTCCCAATAATACCATTCTCAGAATGTGAAGTCCCTGCAATGGGAGGATCTAATGATTGAATTCTAGGGGCATCTAGTAGTACAGTGTACAAATACCTTGATTGGGCATATATGAGATTGAAGTGTTGGGATTTGAGAACTTATTCTTCCTCATTTTGAGGCATTGATGTAGCCACATATTTTGCAATATCTATTTGGAGAGATTTAAGGAACCAATCCAAAAGGAACTGAGGTTGAATCGTGATCTTGCACAAATTGCGTCAGCAACGCCACTCATGGATATGGTATGCAATGTGGGTCATAGTGTTTTGTCAAAATTATACAAGAATTTCAAGGCCTAGATCTTGTCATGTTGGTAACTGGAAGTAGGTGAGAAATGTTGTGGCTATTGTCTCAAATGTGGTATGATATGCTCGAGTCATATTCATGTACCACTTTGCAGTTGTACCTATGAGAGTTATTTGGAAGAGACATAGTCTCATCGAATCCACCACTATGTTGTTTGAGGAACACCATAAATGGAAGGACATCGGATATGGTTGGTGGGGTCATATCCTTGTTTATCTTTGAACTTATGGATTTCATAGAGGATATTTTCAGGCACATCAAGCCAACTTGTATCATGATCAATGGGATGGTTGACCAATTTGGATAGATCAAGGAGATTTAAACTCACCATAAATGGAAGGTTTGGGTTAGGTGTTGCTAGTGTATTTTGGGTGTTTTGTATGCGAGGGGGTGAAATTGGAATATGAGGTGATGATATTTGTATTCTCTGAGAAGATTAATATGTGGTGTGGCATCTTCCCAAAGGAGGGGAAGAAGGGGGAGCATTCCCTCTAGGGGAGTAAACAAAGGTGATCCTATTTCGTAAGAGGAGGAAAAAGGGTCCAAATTCTTCCCAAGGGGAGGGAATGATTAAATCAAGGTATTTCCTCTCCTATAGGATCCAATAAAAGTGGCATGGGAGTGGACCCAAGCAGGTGATCGCCCTCATTTACCATGGGGAGAGAATGGGAAAACACCCCTCAAGAGAGGTGAAAAACCACCTAGTCTACAGGGATGCCTTAGGGTGGGTTATTCCTCTATGGTGGAAGTTTAGTGACAAAGTTAGAGTGTGGTGTGGGGAATAAACACAAATGAACAAATGAAAAAATATACCAACCACAAAAGACGCAAAATGGTGCAATAAGTGAGTGATACGTGCAAATATGGCTTAGTGCAAAAATGTCCACATGTAGGTTATTTTTAAATTATGAGTTAAATGAAATTGTATTTAGAAAGAAAAACAAGTGTAAATTCCCTAAAATACATAAATTCCTTCCTCTGATATGTAACAAGGCCTTCCAAAAGCACAATGTTACACTCAAAATCTGTCACCAGCATGTGATAGGATCCCTAACATAGACATTTTCCCTCAAATCCCAAACTTGAAGAGAATCCTACTCTAGGTGTTCATTTCAACATACAAAATTGCAACACCACTCTTACCCTCAAACAGATAAGTGGTACCTTGTTCAGCACTACACTAGTTGTGTGAAAACCAGACAGTGCCACCGCCTTTAACCTATGTTGTTGGCGCAGTTCTTACCCATCACCGCTCTATAATAAAGGGGTATAAGCGATGTTCTTGGTAAAAGTGAAAAAAGGAGGTTTCTCGAGGCTTCTAGAACAAGATCCTCGTGTATAAACTTATCCCTACTCACTTGGGTTGGTTAAGGTCGAGATCCATCTTTGTAGGATCCTATGGCCACTACACCCACCAATCTCTCAACCATCCTATCCATTTGAGCCCTATAAAGACAAGCTCATACTCCATGGTTGAGGTGGGGGAGATGAAAAGTAGAGTTATGATGTTGAATTAATACCCTGGCATAATCCATAAGAGATCAATTATGGAGCAAGTTAGAGCTATCGAGGACAAGGTGCTAGTCTTGTGAAGGATTGCATTGGCACTAAGGCACATGATTGTAATCTCTTTCATTTATTTTCTAATGCAAAGTTGATTTCCTTCCCACATGTTTGTTGGGTTAATCTCACATATATGTTATTGGATTCCTTAGTCACTAATATGGATGTGTAGATGATTTTCTGGTAGATTTGATGTCTTTGTATGTTTGATATGTTTTACAGGTATATAGGTCCTTCATCAGAGTTACATTCCAAGCATCTATAACATTCATGGAAAGTCTTCAACTGAGTTATTCACTCATTTGTTTTAGATCTGAACCATTCAGACCAGAGGAACAAATTTTGTCTGCAGAAGGTAATATATTCCTGATAACAAATTTGGTGACTCCACTGGGGATTGAACCCAGAATCTTTGGCGGTCTCGGGGGTCCTGGTGGTCCTCCTCCTGGTGGTATTAGGGGTCCCGGTGGTCCCAGGGGTCCTGGTGGTCCTAGGAGTCCTAGTAGTCCTCCTCCTATTGATCCTGGGGGTCTTGGTCGTCCTCCTCCTGGTGGTCCTGGTGATCCTCCTCCTGGTGGTCCCGAGGGTCCTGGAGGTCCTCCTCCCGGTGGTCCTAGAGGTCCTGGTGGTCCTCCCCCTAGTGGTCCTTGAGGTCCTGGTGGTCCTGGTGGCCCCAGAGGTCCTAGTGGTCCTCCTCCTAATCCTCCTAATGGCCCTGATGGTCCTGGAAGCCCTAACCCCATACTGGTGGTTACATTCCTTATCAATATTACCAGTATGTTGAACTGAATCATCAGTTACCTTTCCTAGAAACTTTGGACTTGCCTAATTTGTCCAAGTTTATCAATGATCCCATTCAACACTATCCCTTGTGGCTCCCCATTCCAGTCAAGTTACCATCGGATATCCCGAAATTCGATGGAAAATAGGGAGATGATCCCAAAAATCATGTTATGACTTTCCATCTATGGTGTTCATCTAATTACTTGATGGATGATTTTATTCGATTAAGACTCTTCCAGTGCAATTTGACCGACACGTCCGTGAAGTGGTACATCTAACTTCCACGACACTCATTTGTAGATTTTAGTGCTTTGGAAATTGTTTTCCTCACACACTTTCAGCTACCCATTCAATATGAAATGGGTACAGACCTTTTAACCTCTCTGCATTAAAACGCCTCCACACACATTTCAGATCATATTCATGAGTGGAGAAGGTGGAGAAGGCTCATTAAAGCTCCTATCCCAGACCAACTCTTGGCTTATTGGTTTACGAAATCTTTGTTGCCACCCATTTCCTGAGATGTGGCTATGGGGGGTGTTGTTACTGAAGAGCAATCCATTAGTCGCGCATAATATCTAGACTTGGTCTATTCCCAGTCTGGAACTTTGTATGACCTCATTCCTCAGGCTCCTCGACCCAGCACTAACCCGAATAAGCCACCTACAGAAACTCTTATTGATGGGGTTATTGGTTCAATCCAGTCCCTATCAATGGTTAAAGCCTCCAAACAACCCAATCCTTCCACTCCTTCTCCTTCCAATCCTACGGTTTCCACTGAGCTGAATGTTATTCAAAGTACGCAATCATCCGGTAATAAGAAGAAAGGAAAAGGTAAAAAAGAGAGACCCGTAAACCAATAGGAAAACCCCAAACCTACGACCCCAAAGAATGAAAATAAAGGAAAAAGGAAAGCTAAGTATCACTACTTACTATGTGGTGGTGATCATTTCACAAAATATTGTCCTCGACGTGATGAAATTAATAATTTTTTAAAGAGTAACCCCACACCGATAGTTCTCATTGATCCTTTTCCTTCTCAGCAACAACTGGTAGACCACATGTATAACCAGGGAAATTCTAGTTCCATAGAGGAAATTTGAATGATGTCATCAAAAACTATTAATCTAACAACTCAAAGTCAGTCATATGACAAATCGGAGGAGAAGAAAATTGAGAAACCTTCTCCTGATAAATCTCCTTCTACTGGTTCTCCCGCATCCTCGTCTAATGGTCCCCTAATGATCGAGAAGCCTAATCTCGACATGATTTTGCATCCACCCAAGAGTACTCTTAGGAAGACTATTTTTAACCCTAATGCCCAAGCTACATAGTTCTATAATGCTGTAGAATACCTAGCTCAGGCACCATGCGCAGTGTCTACCTTATAAGTGCTCCAAAGCTGTCCCACACAATGCAAAAAATTATTAACCGCTTTGGGAGTCACGGACCTGAGTGACACAAATATGATTCAGTTCAATCCAGAGAACCTTAAACCTAGATCACCCCACAAACTATATTTTCAAGTCATAACTAGAGTAGTTGGGGAAAAGGTCTTTAGGACTGTTCTAGATGAAGGTGCTTCAACCTCCGTTTTGTCTTTGTCTTGTTGGAAATCCATTGGCTCTCCCGAGCTTGTAAAATCACCGACAACACTAAAAGCATTTGATGGAAGAGGTTTCCATCCCTATGGTCTTATTCCAACCCTTTCAGTTGAGCTAGGGGGAAAAACTATTTCCATTCAGGTGGAAGTAGTGGATGCCCCGTTAGACTACAATATTCTCTTAGGGAGAAATTGGTTTTATGTTATGACCGTTGTTGCTTCCACGGTATTTAGAACCCTCCAGTTTCCGCATTTGGGAAGAATTGTAACAATTGATCAACTTGATTTCTGTACACCGGATGTTACCACTCCTACGATGAATAATATCCATTTTCTAGGCCAATCCCCTCCTCCTTACCGGTCGATTGGGGTAGGGATGTTGAAAGACTCCGCCCTCATGGGCGTGTTTCCGTCAACCCCTTCTAGCATAGAAATAGAAATAGTCAATATGATCTCTTCATTTAATTATGATCCTAAGGGTAAACAAGTTGTTGAGACATCCTCCCTTGGCCCGCATGAAGTAGTTTATGATGTCATCCAATCTGTTTTCGATGTTCCTATGAATGATCTTCATCTGGTGGCTTCAGATCCTTACCACCTCCCCTACTGGTTAGAAACTTCGATTCCTACTCTGGATTACCTCTTCTATAATTTTCCATCGGACGAGTCTATTATAGATATTATGAATACAAGTACATCCATATGGGAGGATCACCATCACAGATCTTCGTTCCTCCCCAATACCAGTTCGGCAGATAATGATTTTGTATCTCTCTTGGGTACTGATACTGTCGACAATCCACAAACACTTGTCTTGTTCCAAGATTTTGAGTCTGAAGGAAATTTATGCAACATTACCAAAATGGTTCCAATCGACATATCAGTCAATTCTGGAACTATTGAACCTGTTCACATAGGGAAAAACTGTTCAATAGACAAAACTGAAGAGTATAAATCAATTTTTTAAAGAAATCTGAGATATTTTTTCCTAGTCCTATGAAGAAATGCCTAGGATAGATTCATCCATTGTAGTCCACGAGATCAAAACATATCCTACAGCCAGACCAGTTAGGAATAAATTGAGACAAGTCCATCTGCGAAAGGCTGCGGCTATCAAAGCCAAAGTAAAAAAACTTTTGAAGGTAGGATTCATCTATCCTATACCCCTGACGGAATGGGTATCGAATATCGTTCTTGTGAACAAAAAATAGGGAACTATTCAAGTCTGTATCTATTTTCAAGATTTGAATAAATCTTGTCCCAAGGACAACTTTTCGACTCCACACATCGATGAAATTATCGATAACTGTGTCGGGAGTGTCATCTCATTTATGGATGTATTTTTCGACTACAATCAGATTGAGATATTTCCCATCGATCAGCATAAGATGGAATTTATATGCCCATGGGGAACCTTTGCCTACAAGAAAGTTACCTTTTGGCCTCAAGAACGTTGGGGCCACATTCCAGCGTGCCATGTCCTATGCTTTTCATGACATTAAGAACATTGTGGAGCCTTACCTCGACGATCTCACTGCACATTCACAGCTACGGGAAGACCATCCTCGACATCTTAGAGACATTTTTTCTGAGATGTCACCATTACAAGATAGGGCTGAACCCACACAAATGTATTTTTTGTGTTGAGATGGAACATATTTTAGGATTCATAGTCTCTAAGGATGGTATTTGGATTGATCCCTTAAAGATTGCTACAATACTCGCTTTACCTGCCCCAACCAACCTGCTTGAACTCTAATGTTTGGAAGGGAAGGAAAACTTTCTTCATCATTTTTTTTGTAACTTTGCTGAGAAAACGCATGGTTATATGTGTCTCCTTAAGAAGGACACTCCATTCTTCTGGGATGACCAGGCCCAGCAAGCCTTCAACAATCTTAAACATGCTCTGACTCATTCACTTGTCATACAACCCCTAGATTACTCGAAGGATTTTCTCTTGTATGTTGTGGCCTCTACTACTACTATCGAAATGGTTTTAGCTCAAGAGGACCAAAAAAGCCTATAACATGTGATTTATTACACTAGCAAGAACCTTCTTGATTCCAAAACCCAATACTCGAGTGTGGATTAGCTAGCATTGGCTACTGTCAATGTTGTACAAAAATTTCATCACTACATCCTGCTTTGCACCACTACTGTACTCGTAGACCAAAACCCTATGTACTACATCCTGACTCGTCAGGTTCTAGGGGGAAAATACTCCCGATGGATTGTTATCATACAGGAGTTTGACCTTGAATTTTCCAAAGCTACTTCAAAGAAGTCATTAGTTTTTGCCGAGCTGATGTGTGATATTCCCTATGCTTTAATGGATTCTGAGCCCAGTGATTCATTCCCAAATGAATTCCTATTCCTAATAAGCACAACTAACCCGTGGTATGGATATTTAATCATTTATCTCCAGACACAGTGTTTTCAACCTACTATATCTCATGAGGATTATCGCCGCATTCATCACCACGCAAAGTACTATCTTATCCTCAATGTTACATTGTATAGAATTGGTATAGATACCATTCTCTGACGATGCCTCACCCATACCGAGGTTGAACAAGCTCTTAATGACTGCCATTCTGGATCATGTGGCGGTCATCTTTCTGGGATGGATACACCTCAGAAAATCCCGCGTGCTGGCTATTTCTGGCCTTCTATTTTTAAAGATTCTCATGAGGCTATTAAGAAATGCCCACCCTGTCAACACTTTTACCCAAAAAATTACACCCACCCTGCTCCGTTACACCCCATCATTGCCATTGGCCCTTTCACTAAATGGGGGATAGATTTCATGCATTGTAAGCCTACCTCAGCTGGGGGGCATGGTTACATCATAGTAGCCATGGATTATTTCACTAAGTGGGCTTAGGCTATGCCTACATATGCCGAGGATGGTAAGACTACTGCCCTCTTCCTTTTTAACCATGTAATAGCTAGGTTTGGAGTTCCTCAGTCTATTGTCACTGATCACAGATCACATTTCCGGAATTAGATGATGGTAGAGTTAAGTGCTATTTTGGGTTTTCGCCATGAAAACTCAACTCTCTATTATCTGCAAGCTAATGGTAAAGTTGAGGCCATTAACAAAGTTTTAAAAACTATGCTACGTCGTATGGTTGGAGATCACAAATCCAACTGGCACCAGAATCTCTTCTCGACTCTTTGGGCGTATATAACTTCAGTGAAAATAGCAACTGGTTTTACACCCTTTCAATTAGTATACGGACTAGAAGTTGTCCTACCTATTTAGTGTCAGATTCCATCTTTGAAACTTTCCATTGAACTTCTCCCTAATACTTCTACAGAGGAAGAAATATTTTTATATTTGACCAACCTTGATGAAACTAGACGAGATGCTGCCTTGGTTCATGAGGCACATAAGAAACACGTCAAGCTGCAATACAATAAATCTGTTGAACCTCATTTGTTTAATGAAGGCGACCTAGTCCTAACTTATGATCAGAGACCTGATAAGCTAGGAAAATGGAAGTTTGAATCAATGTGGTATGGTCATTTTATCATTTCCAAGGTTTTAGAGAAAGGGGGCTATGAGCTCATGGATTATGATGGAGTCCCCTTTGGGTAACCTCACAATGGGTTGTACCTGAAGAGGTACTATGACTAGATCATTCATGTATGGTACCTTGTATATATGTACATTACAACTTTTCAGTGTGTTTTGGTAATTTTATATGGTTTTGAGTTTATGTCTAGACTGTTTATACCATGTTTTGGTTATGCAGATCAGATGGCTTTTTATGGCTTCATCGATGGTGCTTGCCGCCATACCCTGAACCTCGCCTCAGCTTCTTGGGTTCGGTATTCCCCTACACATGATCTAGTGAGTTCAGGAGTAGTTTGTATTGGTCCTGCTACCAACAATATCGCCGAGTATGAAGCAGTCATAGGTCTTTTGATTGAGGCTGCATCCCGAGACATTCATGACATGGGAGTGTTCATGGACTCGCAATTGGTGGTTTGTCATTTAAACTAGGTTTACACCATCAAAAAACTTATACTACTCCATCTCTATTGGAGGGTAAATTTATTAGAAAGGTCATTTGAAGTCATTACTTATAGGCATATCCCTAGGGCAGATAATGCAGTTGTTGATTCATTGGAAAATTATATCCTAGACTGGTATATTGCTCATTCATACCATGAAAGTTAAACATGGTTCATAACATTGTAAATAAACAGTTAGGACATATAAAAAATCATGTAAATACATTTCCCATTTGAAGCATAAACATCAGAGGAAAAAGTCTGTATATATATATATGTCACTACTACATTTTGACCAAAAATCCGACGGCGGTCATGTCGGATTTTCGACACTTCCCTGTCGCATGTACGACACTTTGAATTTTTTTTAAGCGTCGGAAATGTGGCGTCGATTACGCGACACTTAAGCAACCGTCGCTTAAGCGACACTTAATTAACCGTCGCTTGAATTTAAACCGTCGGTTATCCGACACTTATTAAGCGACAATGACAGAAAGTTTTAAAAACTTTTAGACCCACAGGCGTCGCTTAAGCGACGAAGAGGCGGATTAAGCGTCGGATTTGCGACACGTATAAGCGTCGGATTTGCGACACTGATAGGACTAAGCGTCACATTTGCGACACGTAGAAGCGTCGAATTTGCGACACTGATAGGACGAAGCGTCGGATATGCGACACTTGGAAGCATCGCTTAACCGACGGAAATTATTGATAAGCGTCGCATAAGCGACAGCTATAGGCGTCGCTTAAACGACGGCAGTGATTTTTTTTTTTAAAAAAAATATTTATACAGTTACATAGGTTAGTGAAACTGCTCCTAATTAAATTCTGGGTGACTTAGTCTCGGTTCCAGAGGCTAGGGCTACTAGAGTTAATGAAGATCTATTTAGAATTTCCTTCTTAGAATTTTATCCACACGACAATTTATATTTCACACAGGTTATTTGGAAAGTAACGACGCATCATACATCTCATCAAATCCAATGGACCTTTCAAAGAATAATAAGCAATAATAATTTACTTCTCAGAATTTTATCCACATTCAATTAAATGCATGGTAATTAAAACAAGTAGAAGAACTTGTATAACGGTTACCGAAGTTTTATAGTAAAATAAAAACAGTAATTCAATGCCGTCAAGGATACCAGTAATGGCTTCAACCGACGGCCGAACAAACACATATAGATAACATATCAGGGTCTAAATACGTAGACAACTTAAACACATACATACAGAAACACATTTTATTCATGACGACCACTGAGTATCGCCAGACTTTATTATAGATCTCTAACAGCCCTTATGTTTAGAATCCACCACGAAGACAGAGCACGAGATGCAGGGTCGACTCCTTCTGAATATTGTAATCGGCCAGAGTACGACCATCTTCCAGCTGCTTACCGGCAAAGATCAATCTCTGCTGGTTAGGTGGGATTCCCTCCTTGTCCTGGATCTTAGCCTTAACATTATCAATGGTGTCAGAACTCTCCACTTCAAGAGTAATGGTTTTACCTGTAAGGGTTTTT
>LPNX010694054.1:151410-215531 GCA_001517045.1 Pseudotsuga menziesii
GGAAACCGTCGCTTAAGCGACACTTAGAAGAAAAACCATCGCTTAAGCGACACTTAGGAGGATAGCAATTTTAGCGCCGTCGCTTAAGCGACGCTTATGCCCATTATTTCAAAAAAAAAATTAATCTTTCTGATTTTTGGCACGGTTAAAATAAAAAATCCACGCGCCGTCGGAAAAAACCGTCGGATTTTGGATCAAAATCTAGTAGTGTGTGTGTGTGTGTGTGTGTGTGTGTGTGTGTGTGTGTGTTTACAAAAATAGGTCACGAGACCTCATCTGAAGCACGATGGCTTTCAGGAAGCACAAAATGATACAAAAATATGAAGCTATGGCATTTTTCAATGATACATCATGTAAGAACTAGTGATTCTCATGGTAGCACATAACATCCCGCACTACTCTACGTAGAAGACAACTGAAGCAGCCTGGCACTCCTGCTACATGCCTCTGATAGTGCATCAAGAGATCATCAATGGACGCATTGGGTATGTCCAATGTCAACCTATCCAGGTTCTCCTCCAGCTCTCCGATAGGGTCATCGCCTCGTTGAACAAATCGATCTCCCGCTCATCTGTCTAGTGGGGATGATCCCCCAGGTCGTGCAGCTCCAACATCTGCATGAAAATTTCAAGTCTCGTTACTATACATAAAAACATAAAAACATAAAAAACATTAAAATACAAAAAACACAAATAGCTATATTAGGGTTTTGTTTCTTACCCATGTCTCCCCATTGTCCGCTAGGTGGAAGTGGTAGCTCAGGGTCACCCCTGAAATCAATTCCTACATAAGAATAATCCTCAATCATGAGGAGCTGGTCACTAAGCCATAGGAAGAATGGAGCCCCGAACTTCACCTTCCCTCTGTCTGCTCCTGTACGAGCCATGATTCTGACCCACCTCAACATACGAGGGTCCCTCACCCTCAACTCAGTAAAAACCACTTGGGGCCTCAGATTAGGCACCTGCTCAAAAAATAAATAGGCTAAGATAGAACCATATCCAAACTATTTTAGTTCTCCCTGCCGACACTTGGTCAGTTGTTCTTTAAAGACCAGTAGCAATGCCTCCACCCAGTTGAAAACTGTAGGTGCCATGGCCTCTATCGCATACATCATATGTGCCCTAGAATCCTGATGAATCCCTTGGCTCCCAACCAGCCTCTGCATGGTAAAAATAAGAGTACGAAGAGGAAGATCCACTACTACCTTGATGGGAATATTCTTTCCTAAAGTTCTAGTACCAGGAAGGTAGTGGCGGTTAATCAGCTCTTGAGTAGTCACATCCCCTCCATGAGAACCAGTCAGTGAAATCGGGGCACCCTGTGTCGAAAATCTAGTTAAGAAGTAGATGTCTTCTACCTCAATGGTCAACACATGTGCCCCCACCTTGAAGTATTTTTGTTCTGGATTCCACATATGGAGTATATACTCCAACAATATCTCGTGAGACACCATACTAGGTGTGCGAAAGAACTCGAGGAGGCCGCAGTTCCTTAATGCGCCTATACATCCCACATTTCTTTTAGCAAGGGCGTCATCATCATCATGCTACCGTTCCTTCCATATCACCATTTTCGACTGCTAAAAACCTGCCAAAAACCATTAATGGACTAGTTAATATTATATTTTTATCATTTAAGCTAGCATTATATTAGGATATTTAACTGAGAGAATAATAAGCACATCAATCAAACACAAGAGACAATGAACACAATGTTTATCCTCAGGGAATCCATAAATGGAGAAAACCCCACAACTTCCTCAGAGATAGAATCAACACCAAAAGTAAAACCACAAAACAGTAAGATGATCTCCAGACAGCAGTATACTCTTTATTTCTAGCCCAAACAACTTCTTCTCTCTTAGCTATGCACTACAACTAAGTGTGAGTGAGTGTGTGATAAATAGAGAGGCTCACTCTCTATTTATACTAATTCCTGACTTGACAATATCTCACTAGGGCTGACTTCACTAGGTGAGTCTAATAACCCTAGGGCCCCAGAACTGCGGGGACTTTAACCCTTGAACAATAGGAGGGTTACCACCAATGACTTGACATCACTTTTTTACATTATAGAACCTCCCAATAGGAACATCGGGGCATGACATGACTCAAGTATATTATAGACACATCTTGGAATAAACATCAGGGTACAATACATAAGAAATACAAGTGAATACATTCTAAAGTTAGAAATACATCAACACTCCCTCTCAACTAGGAAGGTATTCTCTCAACACAATTTATCAGTACAGGTCTTCTTCTTTGTATCATCTAGATCATCGATGAGTTATCGTTATATTCATCTTCAAGTCATCTTCATCTTCAATTCATCTTCATCTTCAAGTTATCTTCATCTTCAAGTCATCTTCATCTTGATCTGGATCATCACTGCTAGATCATCTCTGCTAGATCATCATCACTCGATCTGGATCATCACTGGGTCATCATCATGGGTGCTATCTCTTGATTCTTCTCAGCACAGGAAGTTCTACAAAGCCAACCCTTTTTTATGCTGGATGTACATCTACAGAGCCAGTCCTTTTTCATACTGGATGTATCATCACAGAGCTAGTCCTCTTTCATACTAGATGCGGCATCCACACAAAGACAGTCCTTTTTCATACTGGATGAGTCTTCATAGATCTAGTCCTTTTTCATACTAGATGTGGAACACACAGAGAGCCAATCCTTTTTCATATTGGATGAGTCTTCATAGAGCTAGTCCTTTTTCATACTAGATGTGGAACACACACAGAGCCAGTCATTTTTTCATACTGGATGAGTCTTCATAGAGATAGTCCTTTTTCATACTAGATGTGGAACATACACAGAGCTAGTCCTTTTTCATACTGGATGAGTCTTCACAGAGCTAGTCCTTTTTCATACTAGATGTGGAATCCACACAGAGCTAGTCTTTTTTCATACTAGATGTGTCTTCACAGAGCCAGCCCTTTTTCATGTTGGATGTGGAATCCACACAGAGCTAGTCCTTTTTCATACTAGATGTGTCTTCATAGAGCCAGCCCTTTTTCATGTTGTATGTGGAATCCACATAGAGCTAGTCCTTTTTTGTACTAGATGTGTCTTCACAAAGCCAACCCTTTTTCATGTTGGATGTGGAATCATCACATACATCTAACAATGGAAGGAACCAATCCTCTCACCATGTCATAGCTCTTACATTCGACCATGGAAGGAACCAATCCTCTCACCATGTCGAAAGGGCACAACACTTACATCTGACCATGGAAGGAACCAATCCTCTCACCATGTTAGAAGGGTACAGCACGGACACATTACTTCCTCTTGGGAGGAATCTCGATCTGGAGAACACCAAGCTTCTCCATGAAGTACTCAAACTTCACCCTAGCCATTGGCTTAGTCAACACATCAGCTATCTGTTTGTCCGTCGCAACATACTAGAGCTTCACTACTCCTCTCTGCACCATATCCCTGATATAGTGATACTTGATCTCGATATGCTTCGAATTGTCATGGAACACTGGGTTCTCCGACAACTTCACACAACTCTAGTTGTCGCAATATATACAAGTAGCATCTAACTGGAGATCAAATAAATCAAATAGTAGCTTCGTCATCCATACTACCTCACAACTAGCTGAACAAGCTGTGACATACTCTGCTTCAGTTGTACTCAGTGCCACACAAGATTGCTTCCTGCTAAACTAAGAGATCACACCTGATCCCATACTAAAGTAGCACCCTGAAGTGATCTTCCTATCGATGGCACTACCTGCCCAATCTGAATCAACATAACCTTCTAGGTTAATCTTATGATCAATCTCATACTTGAGCCCATAATCAACTGTACCCTTTAGGTACCTCAGAATATGCTTTGCAGCAATCAAGTGAACATGTCTCGAATATGTCAGGAACTGGCCCAAGGTGTTCACAACAAAGCAAATATATGGTCTCATGTTCTTTAGGTACATCAAGGACCCAATCATCTAACGATACATCGTGGCATCAACTGACTCAGATGAAGCATCACTTAATAGCTTCAGGTTCGATGCCATAGGTGTGGTTAATTCCTTGCAGTCCATCATCCCAAATCTCTTCAGGATCTCTACTGCATACTTCCCTTGTCCAAGGAATATTCCATCCGCATTCTGCCACACCTCCATGCCTAGAAAATAATGCATCATACCCAAGTCCTTCATTTCAAACTCAGCATCAAGCTTTCTCTTCGTATCAGTAATCAACCCATCCATACCTGTTACAAACAGATCATCTATAGTAGGAGCATCACTGGGTTGCCATCTTCAACCTTGTAGTAAAGTTTGGAATCTGCTTTACTCTTGGTAAAGCCCAAACTGGATAGAAAACTGTTAATTCTGTCGTACCATGTCCTGGGTGCCTATTTCAAGCTGTACAAGGATTTCTTCAATCTACACACATGATATTCCCTGTCATGTGTCTCAAAACTGAGTGGCTGCTCCACATACACTTCCTCTTCCACTACACCATTCAAGAAAGCAGTCTTGACATCCATCTGGTGTATCTTCCATTTCATCATTGCAGCCAGAGCAAGTATTGGTCTGATGGAAGTGTATCTAGATACAGGTTCAAAAGTTTCTTCATAATCTATTCCTTATTTTTGGGAGAAGCCATGAGCCACGAATCTTGCTTTATATTTTTCTATGCTGCTATCTGCAGCATGCATGATCTTGTAGATCCATTTGGAAGTCACCACCAACTTCCCTTCTGGTCTTGGGACAACATCCCAAACATCATTCTTCATGATCGACTGATACACTTTGATCATAGCATCCTTCCATTCTTTCCTTTTCGCCGCTTCTTCATAGTTGGAAGGTTCTTTATTGATGAAATCACATAATAATGCTACATACCCGGAGCAGGACCTAGTCCTCTTTCTTTCTCTCTGGTTCTCTTCTAGAGCCCCATATCTTTCCACACCTTGGATAGATTCTCGTACCCAAGCAAGTTTCCTCTTATGAGGATTCTTTTCCTGAGGTGGATCTATAGGTTCTTGAGGTTCTTCAAATTCTTGATCTTCTTCTTGATTTTATTCATTCATGGTTGTGTCATGAATTCTGGGTGCTTCTGTTTCTTTTGGTTCTTTAGTAGGTCTCTTTTTGGATTTGTTGTATGCCAATTCTTCGTCAAATGTCACATCTTTGCTGATGTTGATCTTCTTGAATCCTAGGATGTATATTCTATAATCCTTCTAGCTTTCAGAATATCCCACAAATATACCCTTCTTTCCTGAAGGATCTAATTTTGTCCTCTTCTCTTTTGGAATGTGTATGTACACTGGACAGCCAAATATTCTGAGACGGATGACGTTTGGTTTCTTGCCAAAAAATACTTCTTCAGGTGTCTTATTCTTGAGTACGCTGTGTGGAGTACGGTTCTGTACATACACCATTGTTCTTGCAGCTTCTGCCCATAGATGCATGGGAAGATCGTGATCATGAAGCATGGCCCTTGCAGCTTCCATGATCATTCTATTCTTCCTTTCTACAACTCCATTCTATTGTTGATTATATGGAGT
Organism: Pseudotsuga menziesii; assembly: GCA_001517045.1. NCBI lineage: Eukaryota > Viridiplantae > Streptophyta > Pinopsida > Pinales > Pinaceae > Pseudotsuga > Pseudotsuga menziesii. The sequence goes on from LPNX010694054.1 coordinate 156,952, forward strand.
GGTTAACTCCCTCTTAATCCTTGAATCGTTGCATAAGTCTTTGAATTCATTCGAAGTGAATTCTCCACCATTATCTGATCCAAAAATATTGATCTTCTTTTCTGTGTGGTTCTCGACCAAGGCTTTGAATTCCTTGAACTTGCTAAATACTTCATCTTTGTTCTTCATGAAGTATATCCATGTCTTCCTAGAAAAATCATCAATGAAATAAAAATAGTATACATGCCCGCTTAATGAACTGGATGACATCGAACCGCATACATCAGAGTGGATGATTTCCAAGATTCCTTTTGCCTTGCTCTCGCTACTTGGAAATGTCTTCTTTGTGTTCTTTCCTTTTGCAAATCCTTTGCAAACACCATCATGTTTTGTTTTCATTTCTAGAAGACCTTCGATAGCTTTTCTTGCAAGTGGTAGTGCTCTATAATGCACATGTGCAAGCCTTCTATGCCAAAATTCATTCAGTTATACTGAGTCATGAACCAAAGCTTGTTCTGGTTGGCCCTTCAATTTGTATAGACCTCCTTCTTGTTCCCCAATCACTATTTCACTGTCAAAATTATTTTCCTTTGGCCACATAAGAACTTGGCCATCTACAAAAGAAACCCTCATTCCTTTTGCATCTAATGCAGATATGGAGAGGAGGTTCTTCTTTAGTCCTGGTACAAACAATACATTTTTCATCTTCATAGACTTTCTAGAGTCTAGCTTATAGGAGGATTCACCACTACCTTTTATTGGATACTGGTAGTCGCCCCAAGTTTCACCTTGTGAGGTGACTCATGTTCAGATAGTTTCACAAATGATTCTTTGAATCCCGTCATATGCTTGGAAGCACCACTGTCTATGAGTCAATCATTGCTTCCATGTGAGATAGTTCCTATGAGAGCGAAGATCAGAACATATTCTTCATCACTTGAAGAATCATCACTTTATTTTTTGATTCTCTTTGTGGAAGGTTCATCATCTTTTCCAGCATGAGCATGATGTCTTCTCTTGTTTCCCTTCTTCTTCTTTGAGTTCCCTTTGTTAGGGCAGTATCTGGATATGTGACCTTTCTCATCACATGTGTAACATCTAATGGTAGACCAATCTCTTTTAGAGTGTGAAATATTACCTTTGGAGTGATGATGTTCCCTTCTGGTTTTCTTGGTGTGTGCTGTGAGATCTTGATATTCGCTTCCCATCTTTTCTTCTCTAGTTGATATCCGAGCTTCTTCTTAAGAGCATTCTTCCCATAGTCTGCTAAACTTGACTAACTTCTTTCTGGCACAGATTCCTTGAATGAAAGAGTCTCGTGCCCTAGGTAGACCATTCAAGGTGGTCATCACAATCTCTGCATTCTCCACTTCTTCATCTACTGCTTCCAGTTGTTCCTTGATCTGAGATACCCTTGTAAAGTAAGACTGGATGGTCTCTGCATTCTGGATCTTTACATTCTTCAGTTGGTTTCTCAGAGTCATCTTTCAGTTTATGTTCTTCCCTTCAAACAGTTTGGTTAGGGCATCAAACATAGCTTTAGGTGTCTTTAGGGAGGACACCTGTGGTATGAGGTGATCCTTGATTGAATCAGCAATAATCATCTTAGCCATAACCAACTTCTTCTTATGTAAGGACTTAGCCTCATCTCCCTCTGGAACTGGAACCTCCTCATTGATATAGGAGTCCAACTCATTTTCTTCCAGGACCAGGGAGATTCTATACTTCTAGCTTGGAAGTTATCAGCTCCCTCAATCTTTTTATTAAGCTTGGTATGATGAGACATCTTAATTGAGAACCTCAAATGGAAATACAAAAGATTTAGATCTTACCAGGTCAAGATGTCAGATCTGGATTTGGAGCTGAATTTCTACAGCGCTGGTTCAAGAGTAGATTAGGGTTTGGCTTTTCCAGAGTTTTGTCCAACCAAATTCTTTGATCTTGATCTCTAAACTTTGATTTTGAGGAGGAGATCAATCTAGGCCTGGGCTCACTAAAAAATTCCACTTCTATGGAAAGCCCTAATTTTCAGCAGCAGTGTCGGGTCCAAAACTAAAAAACTCAGATTTGGATTCTGCTTCGACAGAAAGATGCACCCTAGGGAGGAGAGTTAATCAAACCTTATTTTTCTGAAAATATGTGGAGAGAGATCCACAAAGCAGGAAGCACTAGTTCCCGCAGTTGCATAGTGTCTTCTTCTCAGGTTAGCTTTCATACCATGTTAGATTTTTATCATTTAAGCTAGAATTATATTAGGATCTTTAACTAAGAGAATAACACGCACAACAATCAAACACAAGAGACAATGAACACAGTTTTTATCCTCGGGGAAACCATAAATGGAGAAAACCCCATAACTTCCTCAGAGATAGAATCAACACCAAAAGTAAAACCACAAAACAGTAAGATGATCTCCCGACAGCAGTAGCCTCTTTCTTTCTAGCCCCATAAACTTCTTCTCTCTCAGCTATGTGCTACAACTGAGTGTGAGTGAGTATGTGATAAATAGAGAGGCTCACTCTCTATTTATACTAATTCCCGACTTGACAATAAATCACTAGGGCCGACTTCACTAGGTGATTCTAATAACCCTAGGCCCCCAAAACTACGGGGACTTTAACCCTTGAACAATAGGATGGTTACCCACAATGACTTGACATGACTTGTTTACATTATAGAACCTCCCTATAGGAACATCGGCGCATGACATGACTCAAGTATATTATAGACACATCCTGGAATAAACATCGAGGTATAATACATAAGAAATACAAGTGAATACATTCTGAAGTTACGAATATATCAAAATTTAAGACATATCCAATCATCAAAATCAATTAAAAGTTTGTGTTTTTTCCTATCCATGGATTTTTCCAAACTCACAGCCGGCACCGCCTGAGCTCTCTTTGCACAGAGTGGTGGCACCACTTGAGCGTAGTGTAATGAGCGTAGTTCACACAGTGCATCGCCTGTCCCGTATGGGGCAGGATCGGTGCCCGCATTTCAAGTTTAAAGCCTGCCTAAAATGGCCAAAAACCCTCCTAAAATAAAAAACAAATGCTTAAAAGTGAAATCTTAGCGTTTTTTCTTTTACCTGGCTCTAACGGTGCTCAAATTGTACGGTTGGATCTCCTAGAATCAGCAGCTGAAGATCTAGCTCAAAGTTGCTCCAAAATGCTCTTGACAAATGGTAAATAGTAAAATGTTTTGATTTTTACTATTTGGAATGAATTTTATAGCTATTTTTAGGGTTTTTTAATTTCATCTTAACATTTTAAAATCATTTTCGTTATAAAATCCATCCATATGACTCATTAAAATTCATTTTTCGAGAGATTAACGTTGCTATTGAGTTTTGTAGGGGTAGAAATGAAAAAAGTAAAAATCTATGGGAAGTTTGTTTTTGAATTTTTCGTGCTTCTATAAAATGGAAAAAGTCCTCAAGCATTTGTTTTGATACTTTGGTCCCGCTCTTAGAACTCAGCATCAAAGTTCCAAGTCTTTTTTCTGATTCTTTTTAGGCTTGTAAAATTGTTGATCGTTAAAAAGAGACCTAATTGAGTCTCCTTTAAGCTCTTTTCGGACTCCCTAAATATGAAAAGATTGTCGAGTACTTGTCTTCTTCATACTCGTAAAAGTATTTGAAGAGTCGTCTCTTCGACGGTAGGTTATCTCTTTTTCGGTTCGAATATACTATTTTATGAAAAAGGACCCTTTGGATTTTTCTTTTGTCTTCATTCAGACTCTCTAAATATCAATGATGTTGAGTTTGCTTTCATTAGACTCATTAAAATAAGCACTGAGAGACCCTTTTTTGGGAACGAACCCCTCCTTTCTCAGGTTTGTGAAATATATGGGAATGGACTTGTCTTCGAATGAGCTTAAATGAGTGTTTGTTACCCTCTTTGAACTCGTAAAAATGAAAAGAGGCATTCATCAATCTTGATGGGGGAATTAAGGGAAGGGAATAATTTTGCAAATCCAATGGCAGTTGTTTGTCACCTTTGAACATGGCACTTGTCTGCATATCATTCAGTCAATTGGGTATTCAACTGACTTACAAGTCGATCCACTTTCATGAGTCATGCCACTCCTTTCAATCTTTCAAAAGAATGCATTGTACACTATCACGTTGTGTGTCTGTCTGGTCTAGTCATGCTGCCAAGTATTTTGTCATGTTGTTTGATGTTCAAAGGAAGAAATAAGTTTACCTTTGTAGTTAAAACAACCTTTGTGTCAGTACTTTGAGTCAGTTATATGGTTACATTATCTACGATATTCCAAAACTTTGTTCCAAGTTTCGTGTCGTTGATGTGGGATTCGTCATGGCTCTCCTTCGACGAGACTATTCCTATCGACATCAACTCATCATCTGGGAAGTAGTCTTAGAAACAAGTTTAGTACCTTGAGATCTGTATGCCTTAGTGACATATTCTCTCGCTATTGACAAAGGTTCACATCATTGGCCTTTGATCGAAAGACTCTGTTGGGTGTTCGACACCAAGACATCCATTCACACTCAGTAGATTGTAGTAGGGTACCTTGGGAATCATTGACATCAATGGTGATATCCCTCGCACCTATTAACGGTTCACCTCATTGACCGGTAATAAAGTGGTTTCTACCATGTTCGACTTCAGAACATTGTAATCACATGGATAGAATTGTACTATGTGGAAGAGGAGACGAATACCTTGGGTATTTGTTAAGCGCTCATAGATTTCTCCCTAGGTTGCGATGGAGTGTATTGTATGAAGTACCAGCATGGATCCACTTTTGTATGGTCGTGGCTATGTTCAAATTTGTGTCTGTATGACATAGATCTATGTTGTATATCTGGTAGCTATGTCCAAGTTTGAGTCCTCTATCACATGGATCTATGCTCTATTCTAGTAGCCTCATGGGTCTATCTTGTATTGGTTTGCAGCCATGATGAGGTTACATCTATTCATGATTCAAAGTATTAATGTATTGCAGATGCTTGTTCGATTACACTCTTCAATCAAGCTGGCTCTTACCTTGAAGGATAACTTTCTCTATCAAAGCTCTCACCTATCGTATCCCTCTAGTATCATCCTTTGGGGGGAATTCTGTTACACTCAAAATCTGTCACCAGCATGTGATAGAATCCCTAACATAGAAATTTTCCCTCAAATCCCAAACTTGAAGAGATTCCTGCTCTAGGTGTTGGTTTCAACATACAAAATTGCAACACCACTCTTACCCTCAAGCAGATAAACGATACCTTGTTCAGCACCACACTAGTTGTGTGAAAACCAGGTGGTGCCACTGCCTTTAACCTATGTTGTTGGCGTGGTTCTTACCCATCACCGCTCTGTCATAAAGCGGTATAAGCAGTTCCCTTGGTAAAAAGTGAAAAAAATGAGGTTTCTCAAGGCTTCTAGAACAAGAGCCTTGTGTCTAACATTATCCCTACTCACTTGGGTTGGTTAAGGTCGATATCCTTCTTTGTAGGATCCTATGGCCACCTCACCCACCAATATCTCAACCATTCTATCCATTTGAGCCCTATAAATACAAGCTCATACTCCATGGTTGAGGGGAGAGAGATGAAAAGTAGAGTTATGTTGTTGAATTGATACCCTGGCATAATCCATCAGAGAGAAATTGTGGAGAAAGTTCGAGCTATCGAGGACAAGGTGCTAGTCTTGTGAAGGAGTGCATCGACACTAAGGCACATGGTTGTAAGCTCTTTCATTTATTTTCTAATGCAAAGTTGATTTCCTTCCCACATGTTTGTTGGGTTAATCTCACATATATGTTATTGGATACCTTAGTCACTAATATGGATGTGTAGATGATTTTATGGTAGCTTTGATGTCTTTATATGTTTGATATGTTTTACAGGTATACAGGTCCTTCATTAGAGTTACATTCCATGTGTCTATAACATTTAGGGAAAGTCTTGAATTGAGTTATTCACTCATTTATTCTGGATCTGAACCATTCAAACCAGAGGAACAAATTCTGTCCGTAGAAGGTGATATATTCCTGATAACACACAATTGTTGGTGATAATAGGATCCAAACAATAACTGACTGGTGAAGGAAGCAAAGAGCCAGTTCTATGGGTGATGGGTACAATGTTCTAATCAAAGGGACTTGGGAACAACTCCCAATGGAAATAGATGACTTCAAGAATCACTTGCACTCAAAAATTTTCCTTGGTGACATCCTAAGTTTATCCACTAAGATACCTTACCATGGATAATTTGATGGGCTATATATAGGCCATGGGCTATATTAAGGGGGTTACCAAAATTTAGTGAGTTATTTTGTTATATGGAAAGGGTTTTTTCAGCTAAAATATATTCTCCCAATATTAATTAGAAAATAAATAAATCCAAAATAAATAGCCTCCCATATATTAATGAGGAGAATGAAAAAAAATGTTTTGTCCCTAGCAAAATATCCCTCCAATCTATTTTTTGCCCCCAATTTCTAGAGAAAATCTAGTGACATCACTCCTTCGCCCCCAATTTTCAGTATTGTCAGCTCCCAAGGGATATTTGGCCCTTCATTTTCCTTGTAATTGAGGAAAATGGTTGCATTCACCTGAATTTTTTGTCAATTTCATGTGATACCTTCTTTGATCCCTTGATTTCCAGTATTGAAGGGAAAATCGAGGGTTATTTATTTCTATATAAAGGCTATACTGATTCATGCTTCACCCATGTCGGATTGTTTTTGCAAGGTGAAGGTTTTGGTTTATGCAATTCCACTTTTCATTCTTAGTTTGCTCAACATTTTAATCTTTTCATAACATCTCCATTACCAAAATTTCAGGTCTTGAAGGGGCATGTCACACATGTAATTTATCTAAGAATAGAAACTCACATCATTCTTTTTATACAATAATTAACTTGGTATGTTTTTTTATCATGTTTTTATGCTTTTCATCCACTGTTACAATAGAGTATTATATTCTAGATTTACCTTTTATCATGCTTTTTATCATGGATTATTTTTGAGGCCTATTGAATTCTAGGGAACCCTTGATTCTTAGGGCTGATTCAATGTTATTAGGGTTTTATTTATCCTAAGAGTATTGGTTTTGTGAAATTGTTATAGAGCTCAAAATATATGATTTATTTTATGCATTGCCATGTTTAAACTATTGACTAACATTTATATGGTTTTGGCCAAGAATGCGCAGTAGAGGTTAATGACATCTCATGGAGATTCGGTGGTATGAGATGGATTGGTGTCTACATTTCGAGCCATACTGGGCTCATCTTTAGGACATTATCGATTCCTGAGGTGATCATTAAACCTCCAATTCTTATAAATATTGAACAGTCCAAGCGGACTCTAGAGTCTTTTAGGTTTAGAAATTAGGTTTGTTAATTTATTTTATTTTTTAATTTATCTATAAATTTTTTATATATTATTTTACTTTTATTAATTTCATAATGTCCATAATTTTAATATATTAATATCGTATGTCTCAAAATTAATCTAAATTGTATTATTTAAAAGTTATAGTTTAATTATTATAATGTATGTTATTATTAATTTTATTATTCCATATTTAATTCTTTTATTAATTACATATCTTAAATTATTCTAATGTATGTATTATTATGCTTTATTAAAACCTTATCATTATGTTATATTATATTTACACTATCTTATTTACATTCTCTTATGTTTTATCTTTGGTTTTTTTATATTATCTAATTTTATATTTGAATTTACTAGATTAGTTAATGTATGTATTTATTGATTATAGGTTATATTAAATGTTTCAATTTTAGTTTTTATTATTAAATTAAGTTTATAGTTTATAAGTTGTTTAAATTTGTAGATTTTAAGTTAGTTTTTAAGGTTTTATCAATTTGGGCTATTCATTATTATATTAATGTCTATTAATTAGTTTAATTTAGTGAGGTTTGGAAGCCACGACTTGCTGATGGTCAGGTCATCATCTCTATTTAAGCAATTAGGGTTTTTTATGATTTTTTATAGCCTCCCTAATTCTTCTCAAGGACCAATTATCCACCTGAGAAAGAACTTTCATGTCTTTTATAGTCATTGGGTGTTTTGTGCCATGAGTGTGTTCAACCAAAGCAGATTTATGCTTTCTATCTAGATGAATGTCAGTGCAATGTTCCTTAATCCTGGTTCGAATGGATCTCCTTATTTCACTGATGTATGATTTCTCGCATTCACATAGAATCATGTAACCCCCCTTTTTTAGGGAGGGATCTATGGGGCCTTGAACCAATTTTAAGATCTTTATGATGTTATTAAGGGGTGAGAACATAGAGTCAATGCTTTTCTTCTTCAATTGTTTTTCTATCTTGTATGTTAGTCCTTGTATGTGTGGAAGAAAAGCCTTGTGTTCCCCCACCTTTTCTAACTTTACGTAATATTTGGGTTTTCAAGTTTTGGAAAAATATCTCATGATTTGATTTGAGTCATACGCGTTACTTAGGAAAACATTATGTAAGTTTTCTTTCCTGGCTTCTATGTTCTCTATATCTAAAATTCTTATGGCCCTGGTGATCAACGTGTTTAGGACCCCCAGTTTTTGTTGTGGATGATGGTGAGAGAGAGCATGGAGATATTGCTCAGTGTGGGTTTTATTTCTGTAGAATTTATGAAATACGCCCCCGTCTTCTTTTCTGATGACCAATGTATAAAGAAAGGGAAGGAAATCATTCTCCTCCATGTCCATTGTAAATTTTAAGGAGGCAGGTTGTTTGTTAATATGGTCCACAAATTTGACCAGCTCCTTTCTACCATGTGTCGATATTATGAATGTATCATCCATGTACCAAGACCACAACTTAGGTTTTCATGAATGTGTTGTGCTTAAATCTTTTTGTTCAAATTATTCCATGAATAGGTTGGCTATAATTAGTGAGAGGGGATACTCGATGGAAACACCACAATTTTGTTCATAAAGTTCTCCTTGAAAGCTGAAAAAAGGTCTATCTAAGACATAATCCAACTAGATCAGTTGTTTCTTGGTCAGTAAGGTCCTCAATTAATTTGATTGCTTCATTTACGGGCATCATTGTTAAGAGGGATACAACGTCCAGTCTCAAAAGTAGCTTATTCTCATTCATATGTCGGCCTTTAATTTTCTCAATAAAGAATGAGGATTCTTTGATAAAGGAGCTTGTGTTTCCTACCGACAGATTTAATTTGTTTTCAAGGAATTTGGAAATCCTGCGGGATGGAAAACCAACAAATATTCCAAATCAAGAAACCCAAACCAATTGGTCGTTAACCTCTCTAACAATGAGATTAACAATCATTCTTGAACACTTGTTGAGAAAGGTCTCAACTTTGCGATTGCGCCCAAAAATATCCCCGTGGAAGATATCATTTGCATCATATAATAAATAATTAGATACCTTCCCAAAAAAAACCCTGAAGAGGTACGACAGAACTGTGCTCTTACCCTAAGGAAAGCTAAACCACCGAAACCAGCATTACCAATTAAGAATACAGGGCCCTCAAAGAACTCAGAAATAATGATCAAATTGTCATCTTGAAGGAAGAGAAAGGAGGAGTGATGGTTATCCTTAAGAAATAAGACTATGTGGTGAATATGAAAACCCATTTGGTCTAAGAAGATGCTATAAAAAAATTAATAAGAATCCTCTTAGTCGCATTATGAAAGAAGTCATGGAGACCATAAAGATATCGTCCATAGATGATGTAATAAAGAAAAAACTCCTTACTTTCGATCCTTTGATTCCAAGGATATATGGACTCCCTAATATCCACAAACCTAGTATTCCTCTTCGACCCATAGCACATACCATAGGATCCCCTACCTAAAGACTTACCAAATTCCTTACAAACAAATTAAATTTGTTTGTAGGAAACACAAGCTCCTTTATCAAAGACTCCTCATTCTTTATTGAGAAAATTAAAGACCGACATATGAATGAGAATGAGTTGTTCCTGATCCTGGACGTCGTATCCCTCTACACAATGATCCCCATAAGCGAAGCAATCAAATTCATTGAGGACCTTACTGACCAAGAAACAACTGAGCTAGTTGGCTTATGTCTTAAATCCACCTTTTCCATCTTTCAAGGAGAACTTTACGAACAAACTTGTGTTATTTCCATGGGCTCTCCCCTCTCACAGATTATAGCCAACGTGTTCATTGAAAACTTGGAAAAAAATTCTCTAAGCACAACACATTAAAAATATGAGTTGTGGTCTAGGTATGTGGATGATACATTCATAATATGGGCACATGGTAGAGAGGAGCAGGTCAAATTTGTGGATCATCTTAACAAACAATCCGACTACATTAAATTTACCATGGGGATGTTGGAGAATGATTTCCTTCCCTTTCTTGATACATTGGTCATTAGAAAAACAAGATGGGGACATATCTCATAAAGTATACAGAAAGAAAACCCACACTGAGAAATATCTCCACGCTCTCTCTCACTATCATCCACAACAAAACATTGGGGGTCCTAAACATGCTAATCACCAGGACCATAAGGATTTAGGATATAGAGAACACATAAGCTGTGAAAGAACACTTAGATAATGTTTTCCTAAGTAATGGGTATGTCTCAGCTCAAATCAGAAGAGCTTTTCCAAAACTGGAAAACCAAAAGATTACCTAAAGGTAAAAATGGTGGGGGAACACAAGGATTTTCTTCCATACATACAAGGAGTAAAAGACAAGATAACAAAACACTTAAAGAATAAAAGTATTAAATATGTGTTCACACCCCTTAATAACATCAAAAAGCTACTGAAATCGGTTAAAGACCCCATAGATCCATCCCTAAAAAAGGGGGTTTACATGATTCCATGTGAATGCGGGAAATCCTACATTGGTGAAACATGGAGATCCATTCGAACCAGGATTAAGGAACACTGCAGTGACATTCGTCTAGATAGAATAGATAAATTTTCTTTGGTCGGACACTCTCATGGCATAAAACACCCAATCCGGACGGAAGACATGGAATTTCTTGGTTAGGTGCATAATTGGTCATTGGGAAGAATTAGGGAGGATATCGAAATCGTAAAAAACCCCAATTGCTTAAACAGAGATGATGGCCTGACCATCAGCAGTTCATGGCTTCCAAACCTCGCTAAATTAAGCTAATTAATAGACATTTAATAATGAATAACCTAAATTGATAAAACCTTAAAATATACAAATTTAAACAACTTATAAACTATAAACTTAATTTAATAATAAACAGTAAAATTGAAACCTTTAATATAACCTATAATCAATAAATACATACATTAACTGATATAGTAAATTAAAATATAACATTAGAAAATATAAAAAAAGAAAGATAAAACATAAGAGAATGTAAATATAATATAACATAATGATAAGGTTTTAATAAAGCATAATAATACATACATTGGAATAATTTAAGATCATGTAATTAATAAAAGAATTAAACATGAAATAATAAAATTAATAATCACATACATTATAATAATCAAACTATAACATTTTAAATAATATAATTTATATTAAATTTGAGACATGCGATATTAATATATTAAAATTATGAACATTATGAAATTAATAAAAGTAAAATAATATATAACAAATTTATAGATAAATAAAAAATAAAATAAACCAACAAATCTAATTTCTAAACCTAAAAGACCCTAGAGTCAGCTTGGATTGTTCTATATTTATAAGAATTGGAGGTTTAATGATCACCTCAGGCATCGATCATGTCCCGAAGATGAGCCAAGGATGGCTCGAAACATAGACACCAATCCATCGCATACCGCAGAATCTCCACAAGATGCCATTAACATTTATATGTTGTTAGTGGATGCTACTCTTGATGGAGAGACACCACATGGTTTTTATATATTTAAAATTAATTTGACCCATTTGTTTAAAATATGCTTTTATTAGGATCTTGCTCTGCCATTATTACTAAATCTAAGGCGTTAATGAGAGTGTATATGTTCATATTTTAGGTCTATTATTGTTGGTGTTTGGGATTTTTGTAATATAACTGAATGCACACTGATTATAATGGCATGGATATAGTGGAATGGTTATTATTTTGATTGTATTCTTGTAGAGTTGTCCAAAGCGTATCGATAGATTCTTTTATTTGTATTGAGAAGTTTGTGACTAGAAGTTTTTTTATTCGTATTTCCAAGTTTGTTAATTTTATTTGTGTCCTAATTAAATTTGTTGGGTTCAATACTTGTTTTACGATATTTTGTTTTCTGTAAGGGTCATTGAGAAGTAAAACAAAATTAGTGATTTGTTTTGATGTGTAATTGTTATCCCCATCCAGAAATGGATCTAGTTATGTAAGATAAATATATGGTTTAGTTGGAACATGATACTTCATTTCCATCATGATTTTATATAATATGTACACGAAATATTTGACCTGAGATGTAGACATTATGTTTTTTTATATCTAGTATTATGTGTTCAATGAGGGTGCTAAAACAATCTTACCACATTTTGCATGCTTTAAAAAATTTCAATGTCATGGATATAAACACGTCCTCAAATTATCTAAGAAAAATTAGGATTAAACATAGTAGTTCTAATGATATGCATGATGATGCATTAATGTGCTTTCCCAGTGTTGTTAGTGTATGTTCTTATTTCTAATAACCATTGCAAGTTTCTAACTAACTCTAACAATTCTAAATCAAATGACATAATTCATATTTTGATTGTCAACAAAAGAAAGGAAAAGGTGGCATTCATACATATAAACAAATAAGTAGAGTATTTTTTTCTTATAGGGAAGCTTAAAAATGAGAGATTTGGAAAATAAGATAATTGGGAATTGATACACTATAATAAGGTTGTGGGTCTCGATAGTAATACACATTTTAATAACAATTCATGGGTGCCATAATCAATCCACAGTGTAAATTGTTCAATTCTATCAGTTTGTCTGTGTGTCAATATTTTGGTCCCCACATGTCCATTGGAACATTAAGGGCTGAGATAAAAAGTGGAATCCCCACTTTCCCTGAATCTAGTTAGTGTAGTTGTGTTTCAACAACACCTCCAGTTATGAGTGACCCAATACTTCTTGTGAAATGTATAAATAAACCCCTCCTCTCCTCATTCATGCATTTGTTCATTTGAGGATCTAAGACTCTAGAGAGTAGAGATCTAGTATATGCTCTTCTATTGCACTACCATAATAATATGCAAAATCAAAAGCTAAGTCTTCCTAGCAAAATATTCACCAATATCTTACAAGGTTTTACAATTTGATGAAATATACAAGTTTTTACAATATTTTATAATCCAATGAAATATTCGTCAATATTTTACAATATCTTATAATTTAGTTGAAAATTTGCCTAGATTTTACACGATTCTATAATAGAATGAAAGATTAGCCAAAAATGTATATATACATATTATATTATTGATAAAATAACCTTCAATTTTTCCTACGTATTACGGAGATTCACCCATTTATTATACATATAAATTTATGTGGTGTTCTTAAAATTATGTCTATACCTTACGCCAAGTGTGGATAAATGGTGATACCTGCACAATATAGTGTCATCTCCCTACAACGAGTTGAGTGACTCAAGGAATCTATACCACGGTTTTCACCTCCTTGGTAACAATGCACTCTGATCCGGGATTTATTTTAACACTTTATTATAGCATGATTTTGATATCACCCTAAAAGACAACAATGCTATGTTTCAAAAAATAATGCTTAATGAAACTAGATTGGTGAGCGTATTTTGGATGCCTATCCCAATCAATCATACCACACAAAAATATTTTTTTGCGACCTCCTATGGATTATTTTAGTTGGTTATAATTTACAATGGTTGGTTTAATGGGTTTTGATTGAATTAAAGTGTGTAAGGGAGGTATTTCATAATTCCCTTCCTTTTTGATTCAACAAGATCATATGAAATGAGAGGTGAAGAGCATATTAGGATTGAAAGAGTATTAATGTCCCTTAGTGTGTGCAAGTGGACAATCACATTGTTAGTTTTTCTAATCTAATTAGATTGATTAGTATATTTATATAAAATAATAACTAACAAGTACAACAATATACACAAGATAGAGAAAATACACAACACATAAATATTTTCACCGGGGAAAGCATAAAGCAGAAAACCCCACAAACTTCCTCAGAATAATTTCATCACAAATATTGTATCACAAGATGAACAAACCCAATAAGAGGAAGTCTTCTACAACTATATATCTCTCCTCTCTCTCTCTCTCTCTCTCTCTCTCTCTCTCTCTCTCTCTCTNAGGAAGCCTCCCTATTTATACCTTTTAAGTTACTGACCTAATATATGACTAGAGCTTACCTCTTACCCTAACAGGGTCGAATTCTCCTAGAGATAGTCCAAAAATACATTACATGATGTTACATTGGGGACTATTTCCCCGATTTACAATGGAGGTTGTACCTCAAGGTCTATACATAATAATGACATCTCTAAAGGAGGAAAACACATCTCTGATGGGGGTACAACTACATAGAATGATAATATACATTAGAATATCTTCTGAATTTTAGAAATATATCAACACTCACTTTAACTAGGAATGTATTCTCTCTCTCTCTCCACAATCATCAACACATCTTGTCAGAGTCATCATCATAACTGCTTCCATAGTCATTTTCTAGTCGATCATTGAATGGTACTATTTGTCATCAAAAGTTTATATAGATCCAACCCTTTTTCATGCTGGGTATAGACCTAGTCCTCATCCAGGTCTTCATCATATCCACGAGCAAGCCATCACATAGGTATTTCCCAGAACCATTCTTTACATTCCCATAACAATAAACTATGTCTCCTACCATCATCTCAACTCTTTGTCTTGCACAAAACAAAAAAAACACACACAAAGCACAACCAAGATGTATACCACCTGCATTCCATCAAAATAGGATTATTCCAAGATCTTCCACATCATCAAGACAACCTGAAACTTCCACTATGCAAGAATCTCCTAGGAGCACACCAAATGCGTTACGTCTCTCTACGGTCAACCTACATTCTACCAACATACGAGAACTTCCCAGGTACACACCAAGTGCCTTGTGACCGCGTCATATTCAAGATGGGAACACACACATACAAGGATTTATTATGGCCAAACAAATTGTGTACCACGCCAGGATATTTTCTGTTCAGCTCAACCTAAATGACTTATTACATCTGCACAACCTACGTCCAATATATTTTCCATTTGGATAACCTTCTAGCTCTTATTACGTATGAGAAACTCATGTACCACACAAGGAACCCTTTTACACTCTGAACAACCTTCAAGAGTTATCACATATGAACAAGTTGTGTACCACATCATGACTCATTTTTACATTTTGGACAACCTATACAAGGACTTATTACGTCCAAGGATAACCTCTGAGCTTTTCCAGGACTGATTACATCTGAGGATAACCTACAAGACTTATTATGTCCAAGAAACCTATGTACTACACCAGGACTCTTTTTATAATTGAAAAACATGTCTCATTTCCCATGTGATATCTCATGCATCTACCCATTCTGGTCTCTTGTCATAGTCTAGCATAAAAACACATTAGGACTGATTACATCCAAGGATAACCTGTGAGATTCACTAGGAATTATTGTGTCACCAAGATTACCTGTATCTTTGACTATGCTAGAACTCATCACTCCCTCTTTCGAGGGGTCTCGTTCTATATAACACCAAGGATTTCTTTGAAGTACTCGAACTTCAATCCCTTTCCATGTACTAGAGCTTCACTGCTCCTCTATGCACCATATCCCTTATATAGTGGAACTTGATATTTATGTGCTTCGACTTGTCAACGAACACTGGGTTCTCTGATAGTTTCATGCAACTTTGATAGTCGCAGAATATACAAGTTTCTTCTAATCAAAGATCAAACAAATTAGATAGTGTATTTCGCAGCCATATTTCCTCACAACTATTTGAGCAAGAGAAAACATACTCTACCTCATTTTTACTTAGCACCACGCGGGACTTCTTCTTGTTAAACCAAGACATCATGCCAAATCCCAAGTTGAAGTAGAATGCCAAAGTGATATTCTTATCATTGGTGCTACCTTCCCAATCTGAATCAACATAATTGTGCAGGTTAATCTTCTTATTCATGTCATACTTGAGCCCATAGTCACTGTACCCTTTAGGTACCTCAATACATGCTTTACAGCAACCAAGTGAACATGTCTCGAATCCGTTAGGAGCTGGCCGAGGGTGTTCACAACAAAGAATATGTCTGGTCTCGTATTCATTAGGTACATCAATGAGCAAATCATCTGATGATACATCATGGAATCAACTGACTATGATGAAGCATCACACAAAATATTCAAGTTTAATGCCATAGGTGTGGCTATCTCCTTGCAGTCCATGATTCCAAATCTCTTCAGTATCTCCACTTCATACTTTCCTTGACTAAGGATAATCCCATATGCACTTTTCCACACATCCATGCCTAAGAAGTAGTGCATCATCCCTAGGTATTTCATCTCTAACTCAATAGAAAGTATCCTCTTTTAATCTTCAATGAGTTCATCCTCTCCTTTTAGGAATAGGTCATTGACATATAGAAGGAGCATCACTGGTCTTCTTCCTTCAACCTTGAATTAAAGGTTGTAATCCACTTTAATTTTAGTAAATCCTAGGATCATCACAAAGCTATCCATCCTGTCATACCATGTCGCAGGTTCCTATTTCAATATAACATAGAATTCCTTCTTCAATTTGCACACATCAGTCTTCCTGTCATGTGTCTCGAATCCTAGTGTATGTTCTACGTATACTTTGTCCTTGAATACACCATTTGAGAATGTTGTATTGATGTTCATATGCAGTATATTCCATCTTATAACTGCATCCAATGCAAGTATATATCTAATAGAAGTGTACCTTGCTACAGGTGTGAATTTCTCCTTGTGGTATATTGCTCCTTTCTATGAGAAGCCTCATGTCACAAATCTTTCCTTGTATTTCTCGATGTTTCCATCTACAACATGCTTGAAATTTTAGATCCACTTAGAAGTCATGGCAAGCTTATTTTTTGGTCTGAGAACTATCTCCCAGACATTATTCTTCATAATCGACAATTACTCCTCGATCATGGAATCCTTCCATTCTTCCTTTTCTGTTGCCTCTTCATAGGTGGAAGGTTCCTTGTTAATGATGTCACACATCAGGGACACATAGTTGTTGTAAGGATTAGGTCTTTTCCTTTCTCTATGCATTCCTTATGGAGAGCCATACCTTTCTACTTATTGCATGAGCTCCCGTGCCCATGCAGGTTTCCTCTTTTGGGAGTCCTTCTCGTGAAGTGTCTCTACAGGCTCTTGTGGTTCTTCCATGTCATTATCTTCATGGTCTTATAGAATTGATTCAACAAATTTTCTACCTCTAATTCACGTTCCTTCATGTTCCTCATCCTCTCCAATATGTAGCCTCCTAGATTTAGAGTATGCCGAATCCTCATTAAAGGTTACATATCTACCGATGTCGATCTTCTTGAATCCTGAGAAGTATATTCGGCAGGCCTTTGATGTATCAATACATCCTACAAATATACCCTTCCTCCCAGATGGATCGATCTCGGTCCTCTCTCTTGATAAAGCCTCTTCAGGAGTCATGTTTTCAAGTACTCGATTAGGAGTACAGTTCTGTACATACACAACTGTCCTTGCTGCTTCTTCCCAACGGTGCATTGGAAAACACTAGTCATGTAGCATTGCTTTTGTTTCTTCCATTATTGTTCGGTTCTTTCATTCCACAACTCCATTCGATTGAGGATTGTATGGAGTTTTTAACACCCTCTTAATCCCATTCTCTCTATAGAGTTCCTTGAATTCTTTCGAGGTGAATTCTCTACCATTATCTAACCGTAGATTCTTGATATTCCTTGAACTTACTGAATACTTCATTTTTCCCTTTCAAGAAATATATCCAAGTCTTATGTGAGAAATCATCTATAAAGGAAACATATTACACATACCTACTTAATGAAATGGAATACATGGGCCCGCATACATGTGAGTGTACTATATCCAGTATTCATTTAGCCTTACTTTCACAGTTGGGAAATGTCTTCTTTGCATTCTTTCATTGTGCACATACTTTACAAATGCATTCATGATTTTCCTAGATTTTTGGAAGTCCTAAAATTGCTTTTCTTGCAATGTGTAGTGCATATGTGCAAGCCTTCAGTGCCATAGTTCACTTGGTTCTATTAAATCATGAAACAATACTTGTTTAGGTTGTCCCTTTATATTTTACAAGCCTCTGTCTTGTTCTCCAATCACGCTTTCATCATCTATTGCCTTTCCTTTAGGCCACATTAGAACTTGTCCATCAACAAATACAACTCTCATTCCCTTTGCATCTAATGTAGAGATGGAGAGAATATTCTTCTTCAATCCTGGAACATATAGTACATCCTTTATCTTTAAATAATTTTCGGAGTCTAGCTTGTATGAAGCTTCTCCACTTCCATTTATGGGGTATTGATAATCATCCCCAAGTTGCACCTTGTGAGGTGACTCATGCTAAGACATATTAATGAAATATTCTTTATATCCTGGCATGTGCTTAATTTCCCCACTATCCACAATCCAATCATTGATTCCATGTGAGATAGTGCCCGTGAGTGTTGATATTAGCACATAATATTCATTTGAATCATCCTTCTCTCTTCTGGATTTTTTTTGTTGGTTCATCGTCTTCGGCTGTATGAGCATGATGTCTCTTCTTCCAGTTGGGACAATCTCTTGAAAAGTGTCCATTTTCATCACAAGTACAACATCAAATGTTGGAAGGATATTTTCTGAACTTATTTTGTTTCGTGTACTTCTTCTTGTTGTGATGGTGGTTCTCCTTCTTCTTGTAGTTCTTCCTAGTGTGAACGGTGAGAGCTTGATCTTCAATTTATCTCATCTTCTCTTCTCTTGTTACGAGTCAAGCTTCTTCCTTTGTGCATTCTTCTTGGATTCGGCTGAAAGACATCATATTCCTTCTTGTCAAGATTCCTTGAATGAATTATTCCCATGATCTTGGGAGTCGATTCAAGGTATTCATCACAATCTCTCCTTATTCTACATTTTTTTCAACTAGTTCAAGTTGTTCCTTGATTTGAGAAACCCTTGTGAGTAGTACTGTATAGTCTCTCAGTTCTGTATATTCACATTCTTCAGTTATTTCCTTAATGTCACCTTCTAATTTATGTTCTTTCCTTCGAACATCTTTGTCAAAGCATAAAATACTTCCTTCGGCACCTTGAAGGATGAAAAATGGGGATGAGGTAATCCTTAATATAATCTCCAACGATTATCTTGGATTTAACCAAGTTATTCTTATGAGTAGCCTTAGCCTCATCTCCCTCTAGATTTGGAACTTCTCCACTAATGTAGTGATCCAAATCATTATCTTCAAGTATCAGGGATATTATATACTTCCATGCTTGAAATTTATCATCTCCTCCAAGCTTGTCCTCAATCTGAGTATGGTGAGTCATGTTTTCAAATGAGAACCTCAAATGAAAATAGAAAAGATTCATGTCTTACCGATTTGAGGTGTTGGACTTGGTTTCAGAGTTGGTTGACCTAGGGTTTGTTAGAGAAACCTTAATTTTCCAAACTTGTTGTTTGGGAATTCTATTTGGACAGAAAGATGCACCTCCTTGAGGCAAGTTACTCAACAAGATCCTTTTCTGAATACTGCGGTGGGAAGCCTTCTGTTATCACTCCAGGAAACTCCTCTAGGTTGCAGCTCGAGGATGCTTGGTAACTTAAATATTTTCATGGTTTTCTAAATGGATCAAGTCAGGTGACTTATAGGACCTCACACTCTCAATGCATGCATGAAACTCAATCAAATATAAGGCTTCTAACTACCAATGTTCAGAGGTTTGATAATAGGATGAAAAGATGGAGAAATTATTATGCTGGCAGATTCATACATAAAACAGTTACATATAAATGGCTAATCATAACAAGGAAAGTAATTCCAATTAAAATCATCAACATGCAGATAGGATGACAACTCTTAGGCATTGAATAACATGAATAAAACTGAATCAGACATTCAGGGACAAGCACAGAATAGAAAGACATGGAAGCTGAACATATGATAGCGAAAGAGCTTATATTAGGTCATGAATAATATGAGAAGATTGATAATAATAATCGTTTATAGGCCCTTGAAGTCGAACTCTTGCTTAAAAATAAGTCTTAGGCTTTATAGCCCTTACAAAAATATTCAGATCCTGAAAAGTTGGATCTGTTTTACTAAAAATAGATAAAATAAATGTTTTTTTGCAAAATTAGGTCAAAAACCCTAATTTAAGTACTAGTCTATCTAATGCTAACTCTTTTTCACTCATTGAACTCCTTGATGACTGCAGTGAGTACTGAAGTAGAGCTGTAACTTGTCATCTGATAGATAAACCACTGCTAGTAAAAAAAATAGGTAGGGTTTGTGACCCTTTTCTCCTTGATTGTATCATCAAAAATGGAACAGACCTCTTTCAATTTTGTTGTTGATCTTCTGGCATGTCTTCAAGATGCATAGGGTTGGGAAAAACAGCAATATCCTGGGCTACCTCTGGATCTTGAAAGCTTGATGCTGCCTCTTCTAGGGTTTCTAGTGCAAGGTGTGCTTGAGATTTAGGGTTTGGATTATTTTCCTTCCTATTTTAGAGGTTTTGGTGCTGTCACTTTGATGTCTCTATAGCCTACCTAGGGTTTGAATTGGTAGCAGTCTCACAGGATGCTTATGGGCCAAAGATGCTTATTGCCACTTCTGCTAGGGTTTCCAGCTTCCTGTTCTTTTTTATCTTTAGAGTCTAAGTAAGGTAGGTTGAGTATGTTTCTGTCTGGTGCTGAAACTTCTTCTACATCTGCAGAAAATATTCATGGACTGATAGATGAGGACAAAAATGCCACCTGGAGGACTGAAAGTTCTTCTTTTTCCCTAAAAATATGGCTAAAATGATGAAAACTGGGGCTTAGAGATGGATTTGGTCCTTCAAATATGTGACACCTGTGTATAAAATAAAATAAAAAAATTGTAGATTGTTTTGTTGTGAGAAAAAACTTCTCTCGAGTTTTTGAAAATCATTTTCATTTTCCGGAGATCTGTATTTCAAAAACATGTTTCAAACAGGGAAATTCTAAGATCCGAAAATTAGCGCTCAGAGATAGATTCCATTCTCCCAATATGAAACACCTGTAGGAAAAATGAGAGAGGTTAATTTTTTTTGACATGTTAGGAACACAAAATTCTGAGAGTTTTCCAAAATGATTCTCCAGTCACTCTGAATCACCATTTTAAAATGATTCCTTTTTACTGTAAAACGCTAGTTTCGGTGGCTTGGAGGACCCTCAAATTTCAGTCTTAGCTGCCGAAAGCGCTGCTTTCCGTGGCTAATGAATAGCTGCTACATTCACCTAAGCCACCGAAAGCTTCCCTTTAATAATTCATCTAAAAACGTAGTTTATGAGCTTTTGGTGGTTTAATGTCTTCTTGGACCCATTGCTAAGCTATCAAAAGCTGGGCTTTTCGGTGGCTAATGAACTGTTGGCAAGTTTGACTAAGCCATTGAAATCCCCCTTTCCCAGATTTTATTAAAAATGTGATTAACAGGCTTTCGGTGGTTAACGCGGTCCTGCATTGAAACTGTTAGCTTCTGAAAGATGGGCTTTTCGGTGGCTAGTGAACTGTTGGCAAGCTCACCTAAGCCACTGAAAGCTAAAACTTTCAAATTTTTTGAAAAACTGAGTACCAGATATTCCAACTTTGTTAGTCATACAAACATTGTTCATAATACGACTTGAAATCTTCATTACTTATCAAAAAAAAATTGTCTGAGTGGACTTATTGAAATCTGATTTATTTTAGGAGATAACATCTGCCTCCTACTCGGGGATGGGAGCCTCCCTGTGAGGTCCCAAGAATCCCATACCAAATGCCTTTCCTGAAAAAATAAGAATTTAAAGCTATATTCTAGTGTTCCATTGGGCATGTAGTCATTTGTCCTTTATAACTGGTCCCCTGCAACCTGCTTATAGCCCGCTTTGCTTATTCATGAAAACAACCGAAAATGACCTAGCTGCTCATATTAAGAGCTTATTTTCCTATCTACTACTACTCCTAATTCTAATCAGTAGATTATTCTTATGACGTGACATCATGCTTCCAATGAAGCCATGTTAGAAGCTGATATGCTGAACTTATCCTTGATCTTGACCCAAAAAATAAATGAAACCCTAGCATGCAGTAATGTATTTTCAAAGGGTGACAGAACCAGCTATCATCTGACAAAAATATTTGATATCTATGCTGCTCATAAGTTCCAAATAGTCAGTAACAGGGTCATAAAATCCAACAAGAAATACCTTTTTATGCTGGTGATCTTCTCCTTCATTGAGTCAATGTTGAATGTGTACTGCTCAACCTTTGTTAGATCAAAATGCAAGCTCAACAACTGATCTAAACCTTCTTGTTCTCTTATGATCAGATCTTGATCATCAACCATTAGAATTTCCTTTTGAGAATAGTGCTCACAATAGGATGATAAAACAGGGTTTACATCATATGAATAAAGATCAGTTGAAAACATATAATTGCCTATACAATCATCAGTTATCATAGCCTCATCCTAGTTTACAAATTGATCATAAAATCCATATTCATACCTATCTTAGGAGTACTTTGCAAACACTGAAGAATCTGATTCTAAATCTGAAAGGAGCTCACATGCTTGCTATTGTTCCAAATCTGCTTCAGACTCATAATATTCTTGTTCAAAATATGAATCATACTGATGTTTATCTAGCTCGGGTAGATGATGAATTTCAAAATAAAACTGCTCTGGGATTCTCCTTGAAGCACAATTTTTTTCCTCCACCTCTAAAGCATCTTCAAACAGAATGCTTAATGATGAAGATTTCCTTTCTAGCAGAAGAAGGGTGGGTTTTGAATGTAGTCCCATCACATAATATATCATTGTAGCTGTCTCTATGGGCTAGATCTCAAAAGGCATATTATGATAAGTGTTGTAGAATCTTCGATTGAAGATAGGCAAATTTTCATCTTCTTGTCTCTTCAAAGCATAGAAATCAGCGAGATACAAATCAAGAGATTTGTTCTCACCCCAGTGCTTCAAAAAGGCATCAGTGAATTCTATCCAAGATCCAATGGAGTTATCTCTTAAACTCTTGAACCATATAGAAACATCTCTAATCAACAATTTAGATAAATATCTCATGATTACATCCTCATGAACAGTCTAAAAACGATCAATAAAATCTTCAAAAGATTCCAAGTGCCTTTTAGCTGAAGCTTCATTCTCTTCAGAAAACCAAGGGAGATATTCATAACAATCAAGAGGACAAGGATGAAGATGAGAGGGAAGTTTTAATTACTTAAACATCTTCATCTTGATTTTGATTGAAAGGCTATGGGCTAATCATGAGGGATAACAATATGCTGACAAGGTTCAAAGGTTATGGCAACGAGTGTTGAGATTTTCATAGGTTTTGAATCAGCTTTGGTTTCTTCAAGGTTACACAGCTGATCAGATTTAGAAAGAATTTGGATACAGAGTCATTTTTATAAATGATTTGTGGCAAAAAGACTGATTCAACTTCTACAATACAAGCAGGCTGCAAATATTCTTCTAAATATGGATTTATAAAAAATGGCTGATAATCTTCAGAATATATAAGACATTGGATAATTCTTTTAACATGTGAAGGGAAAAGTATAAAGGAGCTGATAAAAAATAACAGCAGTTCATAAAGTAAACTGATGAACTGGTACCTGGATTTTGAATTCATCCTCTTCTTATTTTATCAACCGGGTCCTCCCCAGTGGAGATTTATTAAATTCAGATGGATCAGGGAAATATAAGTCTTTGTAAATATGCCCTAGCAGCAGGGCTAGGTTTTCTTCTCCCTCTACAAACAAATCTTCAAGAATATACTCTACTCTTAATATTCCTGATCTAGATGTCCTTTCTGCTGTGGAAGTTTGCCTTTGTAGAGCTCTTCCTCTTCCGATGATCTTCTCTGGGCTTGCAACAGATGTTGCTGGTGGCCTCTCTTGATTTGCTCTAATATCAGTCCTTCTCGGAGCCACAGTTCTTCAATGGAGTCCCCAGGGATGAGATCTTAACAAGAAGCAGTGCTTGAAGATCCCTCAACCCTAAAATTTTCTAATGTAGCTCCCTTTACAACTCTGGAGGTCTGCCTTAGTGAAGCCCTAGCTCTTCTTAGAATCTCTTCTGGATCTGAAACATGTGTTACTGGTGGCCCTTTAGGGTTTTCTCTGGTACTTGGTCTTCTTGAAGTCACCTTATTCCAATGGAGTCAATAGATAGATGATTACAACCAAAATAGTGTCCAGCCTTTGTCTATTATCAAAGTAGGATCTATGTCGTCTCCTAGGGAAGTTGAGCTTCAATCTCCTATCCCCGGAAACGGTGCCAATTTGTTATCACTCTAAGAAAATCCTCTAGGTTGCAGCTCGAGGATGCCCGGTAACTTAAATGTTTTTATGGTTTTCGAAATGGATCAATTCAAGTGACCTACAAGACTTCACACTCTCAAGACATGTATGAAAACTCAATCAAAGATAAGGCTTCTAACTACCACTGTTCAGAGGTTTGATAATAGGGTGAAAATATGGAGATATTATTATGCTGGTAGATTCATACATAAAACAGTGACATATAAATGGCTAATCATAACAAGGAAAGTACTTGCAATTCAAATCATCAACATGTATATAGGATGACATCTATCAGACATTGAATAACATGAATAAAACTGAATCAGACATTTAGGCACAAGCACAGAATAGAAAGATATGGAAGCTGAACATATGATAGAAAAAGAGCTTATATTAGGTCATGAATAATATGAGAATCTTAATAATAATAATGGTCAACAGGTCCTCGAAGTCGAACCCTTGCTTCAAAATAAGTCTTAGGATTTATAGCCTTTACAAAAATATTCAGATCCTGAAAATTTGGATCTGTTTTCCTAACAATAGATAAAATAAATGTTTTTTTGCAAAATTAGGTCAAAAACCCTAATTTAAGTACTAGTCTATCTAATGCTAACTCTTGTTCACTCATTGAACTCCTTGATGACTGCAGTGAGTACTAAAGTAGAGCTGTAACTTGTCATCTGATAGGAAAACCACTGCTGGTAAAAAAAATAGGTAGGGTTTGTGACCCTTTTCTCCTTGATTGTATCCTCAAAACTAGAACATACCTGTCTCAATTTTGTTGTTGATATTCTGGCACTTCTTCGGGCTACATAGGGTTTGGAAAAACAACAACGTCCTGGGCTACCTCTAGATCTTGAAAGCTTGTTGTTTCCTTTGCTATGGTTTCTAGTGCAAGGTGTGCTTGAGATTTAGGGTACCTTTGATTTATCTATATCCTTCCTAGGGTTTGGATTGGTAGCAGTCTCATAGGCTGCTTCTGGGCCAAAGATGCTTATTGCCACTTATGCTAGGGTTTCCAGCTTCCTGTTCTTATTGATCTTCAGAGTTTGAGTAAGGTAGGTTGAGTATGTTTTTGTCTGGTGCTGAAACTTCTTCTACATCTACAGAAAATATTCATGGACTGATAGATGAGGTCAAAAATGCCACATGGAGGACTGACATGTCATCTTTTTCCCTAAAAATATGGCTAAACTGCTGAAACCTGGGCTTAGAGATCGATTTGGTCCTTCAAATGTGTGACACCTGTGTATAAATGAAAAGCAATTTTTGTATATTATTTTGTTCTGAGCAAAAACCTATCTCAGTTTTCTGAAAATCATTTTCATTTTTTCGAGATATGTATTTCAAAAACATGTGTCAAACAGGGAAATTCTAAGATCCGAAAAGTAGGGCTCAGAGATAGATTTGATTCTCCCAATATGAAACACCTGTAGGAAAAGTGAGAGAGCTTAACGGTTCTCTAACATGTTAGGAACAAAAACCTCCAAGCGTTTTGCAAAGTAATTCTCTCATCGCTCAAAATCACCATTTTAAAATGATTTGTTTTCATAGTAAAACGCCAGTTTCGGTGGCATGGAGTGCCCTGAAATTTTGGCCTTGCTACTGAAAGCTCTGCTTTCGGTGGCTAATGAATAGTTTCTATGTTTTCCTAAGCCATTGAAAGATTCCCTTTCATAATTCATCCAAAAACGTATTTGATGAGCTTTCGGTGGTTCAATGTCTTCTTGGACCCATTGCTAAGTTGTTGAAAGCTCGGCTTTTTGATGGCTAATGAACTGTTGGCAAGTTCGCCTAAGCCACTGAGAGCCCCCTTTCCCAGATTTTATTAAAAACATGATCAACAGGAATTGGGTGGTTAAAGTGGTCCTACATTGAAACCGTTAGCTACTGAAAGCTGGGCTTTTCGGTGGCTAATGAACTGTTGGCAAGTTCGCCTAAGCCACCGAAAGCTAAAACTTTCAAATTTTTTGAAAAACCGAGCACCAGATATTCCAACTTTGTTAATCATCCAAACATTATTCACAATACAACCTGAAATATTCATCACTTATCAAAAAATAAATTTTTTAGTGGACTTATTGAAAATTGATTTATTTTAGGAGATAACATCTAGCTCCTACTCGATGAAGGGAGCCTCCCTGTGAGGTCCCAAGAATCCCACACCAAATTCCTTTCCTAAAAAAATAAGAATTTAAAGCTATATTCTATGTTCCATTGGGCATGGATTCATTTTTCCTTTATAACTGATCCCCTACAACCTGCCTGTATCTTGCTTTGCTTATTCATTAAAACAACTGAAAATGATCTAGCTGCTCATATTAAGAGCTTATTTTCCTATCTACTCCTACTCCTAATTCTAATCATTAGAGTCTTCTTATAACATGACATCATGTTTCCAATGAAGCCAAGTCAGAAGCTGATCTTCTGAACTTATCCTTGATATTGACCTGAAAAATAAATGAAACCCTAGCATGCAACAATGTAGTCTCAAAGGGTGACAAAACCAGCTATCATCTGATAAAAATATTTTGATATCTATGTTGATCATAAGTTCTAGATAGTCAGAAACAGGGTCGTAAAATCCAAAAAAAAATACCTTTTTATGCTGCTGATATTTTCCTTCATTGATGTCAATATTGAATGTGGACTACTCAACCTTTGTCGGATCAAAATGCAAGCTCAACAGATGATCTGAACCTTGTTGTTCTCTTATGATTAGATCTTGATCATCAACCATTAAAAATTCCTTTTGAGAATAGTGCTCACAATAGGATGATTAAAAAACATTTACATCATATGGATACTGATTAGTTGAAAACATATAATTGCCTATACAATCATCAGCTATCATAGGCTCATCCTGGTTTGCAAACTGATCATAAAATCCAGATTCATACCTGTCTTGGGAGTACTTTGCAAACACTGAAGAATCTGATTCTAAATCTGAAAGGAACTCACATGCTTGTTGTTGTTCCAAATCTGCTTCAGTCTCATAATCTTCCTATTCAAAATCTGAATCATAGTGATGTTTATCTGGCTCAGGTAGATTATGGTTTTCAAAATCAAACTGCTCTGGGATTCTCCTTGAAGCACAAATGTTTTCTTCCACCTCTAAAGCATCTTCAAACATAATACTTAATGATGAATATTTCCTTTCTAGCAAAAGAAGGGAAAGTTTTGAATGTAGTCCCATCACATAATATATCATGGCAGCTGTCTTCGTGGGCCGGATCTCCAAAGGCATATCATGATAAGTGTTTTATAATCTTCGATTGAAGATAGGCAAAGTTTCATCTTCCTCTCTCTTCAAAGCATAGAAATCAACGAGATACAAATAAAGAGATTTGTTCTCACCCCAATGCTTCAAAAAGGCATCAGTGAATTGTATCCAAGAGCCAATGGAGTCAGCTCTTAAACTCTTGAACCATATAGAAGCATCTCTAATCAACGATTTAGAGAAAAATATCATGATTACATCCTCATGAACAATCTGAAAACGGTCAATAAAATCTTCGAAAGATTCCAAGTGCCTTTCAGCTGAAGCTTGATTCTCTCCAGAAAACCAAGGGATATATTCATAACAGTCAAGACGATAAGGATGAAGACGAGAGGGTAGTTTTAATGGCTTAAACTTCTTCATCCTAATTTTGATTTGAAAGGCTATGGGCTGATCATGAGGGATAAAAATATGCTGACAAGGTTCAAAGGTTATGGAAACGAGTGTTGAGCTCTGTATTGGTTTTGAATCAGTTTTGGTTTCTTCAAGGTTACATGGCTAATCAGTTTTAGAAGGAATTTGGATACAAAGGTCATTTTTATAAATGAGCTGCAGCACAAAGACTGATTCACGTTCTACAATACAAGCAGGCTGCATATTCTTCTAAAGATGCATTTATAAAAGATGGTTGATAATCTTCAGAATATATAAAACATTGGTATCATAACCCCAAAATTTCGTAAAAATTTAAATTTTTTAAGGTAACATAAAATGTCTGAATACACAGTTCACTAACTGATAGCGATTAGCGGAAAATGAAACAGTTTAACAATTGATATTAATTAGTTTCCAAATACAATAACTAATACAACTTTAATTTTCATAAGTTATATAAGAATGACTTGCATCTAGATTGCTTTTAGCTTTACTAACAATTTTACTTTTGACAAGTAGGTGAAAAACTATCTTTGAAAACTTTGGGCTTACTTAGCATTATGCTAACGCAGATGGACCGCTGGTTCTTACAGGTTCAATAGGTAATGAACGATCAAGTAGGAGTTTAATTTGTAAGATAGCGAGAAGTATTTATGTTTCACGTTAATATGCTAGTAAATAAATTGATTATTTAAAAGCAAGGCTCTGATGAGGTAAAGTAATTTTCTTTCATAGTTTTGGTTCTGAGACTGTATTCAAAGTTTAGCCATAAAGATTGTTATCCTTAACATACTTAGCTAAACAAATAGATCCTTACTGTGAGCTTAGAGCTCAAATTCTTCGTCATAGAATTACTTTTATTTTAACATGCTCATACTGCTAATGTTATGTTTAATGCTCAAATGTACTGTCTTTTATGCATGAATATACTCCTATAATTCTCAAAGGTAAGGATTACCAATAGATTACATATTTCTACTTTGTCTCTTCTTTACTAGTCATGAAAATTATCAACTTGTTGATTGTATATAATTGTGCTAACATTTTGCGCTGCTAAACATCAATTTATAAACTTTGATTCCTAAGTTATTTCCTTACTGCAAGTATTATTGTAAAAGTATATAATACCAAATCACTTTTATAATGTACCAAATATAATTGTTACTTATATCCTATGGTAGTCTTACTACTTGGAAAATTTCCATGATATATTATAAGTTTGGTTCTTTGTAACTAGATACATTATCTTAAGATGGAATACTACCTAACCACCACTTCTATAAAGTTGAACCCAAGGTGAATACATTATCAATGTTATTCCTGTAGTTTACTAAATCTAGTGCTTGGTTTACACAATAGTGAAATTGCTATGGTAATGTTACCAAACTATAATCATTTGTAATTTGTAATAACTACTACGGTAGTATTTACTACCTAAAAACTTCTATCCTAAGATCGACATCAAAGTAGAAACTTTATTAAAGAAGTTCCTATATTATACTAGCTTAATCAAGCACAAACAATCATGTAAATGACTTTGTAAACAATGATAAGATTCATTAAAATTGTCAATGCCAAGGTGAGCATGCAAAACATTATTTGTAAATGTTTACACTATGGTCGAACCTCGTGATTGTTTTATTGGAAAGGTTTAAACACATTTACTCTATAGTCAACGACATTGATTCGTTGTTAGCAAATATAACCCACCTTCATACCATCGATTTGCATATGATATAGTTTTTTGTTTCAAAATAATTATATATTTAATTCTATAGTCGATTGCATAGTCTTGTTTTTTATCATGGAAATAATCATATTTGATACTTGATAGCGCAGGGTTGACTATAGACAAGACCCTCACATGGTTAAATTATTTGGGTGGCACGTGGTCTACTCTCGTCCCTGCATTGGCGACTTAAAAAGATAGGCAACCCTATTCCTTTGTCATTTGACTCCGAGGGTTTCGTTGGCCTGCGGGCTGCTCTGTGTAGTTTCCCTGGTAGCCATGAGAGGTTGTTCCTTCACTTTGCTTGCTCCGTAGCTTGTGTTTGATACTATGTGGTCTCATTACCTAGTCTTATGGTCTTGAACATTCTTGGGTGTAATATTTACTATGCGAGTGGTTTTTGCTTGAAAGTTTGGCTCGAGGCCTGTACAAGGTTTTTAACTCTGTCTAAAAGTTCCTTCCCACAGCTTTGTGGATTTTATGTTGATTTAAAACTACCTCCATTCCAGGGTCAGCGTAAGGGTTTCAATACTCCTCTGTGTATTTTGCTTAAGCTAGTGACAGCTCCTTCACTACTCGATTTCTCTTCTTACTCACAGGTAATAACAAATTCAATTCTTGTTATGAAATTTCTTTTGTTAAGTTATATTGTAGTTAGGGTTTATGCTTAGAATCCGAGTATTGTTCCAACACTCGGTAATGTGATCTTTACAGGAACTTGTGACGGATCCAACCTTCAGTGGAAGAGAAATACATTCTCCAGCTTCATTGAACTTGTGGCCTCCACCCGGTAAGACTTGGTTTCGATGTAGGTTTTCCTTGCTTACGATGAGGGTTGTTGGAAGGAAAAATTACAGTTCTTGGAAGCCTGGTTTCGGTTTCTTTGTTGGTTAAAATGTTTTAGTATCTTGTTACTCCAGTTTTACTTTAAAACCCTTGTAGTTTACGCTGGGTAATACTGGCCCTTGAGCCGTGATATGTATTTTGTTTTTTGGTTAAGACTTAGCCTTGCAGCTCGATAATGTAACACAGTTGTTTTTTTTTTTAAATAAACGATTCGTTAAGATTTAAGTTTCCATTTGAGCTCTATCTCGTTTTACTCTTATATGTGAACTGTGGTTTCGTTAGCCTATAAATAATGTGTTTATTTTTTTGTATAAAATATTTATAATAGATATTTACTTTTCAGAAAAGACTGTGATCAGTCTAATGCATGGATTGTAGCCTTCTTGTTAAATTTTTTACACAGTTAACAATGTAAATGGTTATAACTTATTACAGGTTAATTTGTATTTGAATAGATTAGTCAAAGGGGTTTAGACCCTTAGGTTTTCACAGGTATAAACCTATCTCGTTTTAAATTTTTAAAATGCACAAATATAAATAATTCTTAGATATTTCGTTTATTATTTATAAATACATTTATTTTTATTTACTACTCTATGATTTATAATTATTTGGAGCTCTGTAGAGAAGAGAATGTTGAGTCTAGAACTCTGTCTATTTTACATAAATGAAGGGTTTATAAATGAAACCATAATCTGGTTTTTATTAAGTAATAGTTAAGATTAAGTTAATATTTTAAAAGAAGAAACTGTTTAGTTATTAACTTGTTTATATACTTTCTTGAAGATTAGTTATTATCTCCTATAAACTTTTATTTCCTATTAGTATACTATTACTGTAATACTAGTGTAATTTACTATTTCTTTTACCTGCATTTTCATTTAGTTAAACTAAGTAAAAACAGTAAAATATAAACAAACATAACACTGTTTTTTCATTGCATTTTAAACATTGAAATAAAATTTACTCTGTTTACCTACAGATACAAAATCATATCTATTCTTTTCATTCTCTTAAGAATTATTTCATTTATTTAAAACACTCTAACTGTGCTAGAGTACAACCTGGTTTCCAGGTGTGGAAAAACACAGCTTAGAAAATTTAATTTCTTTCTATTTCATTATTCCCTAAACCATTTTCATTTCTATAAACAATCTAATAAGAATACTAAATCTAACATTTCACAAACTCTGTACTTTTAACATTCATGTAGCAGATAAACTAAGATTTATTTAACTAAGACAGTAAAATAAAATAACATAGAACCTGTTGAGGAAAAGACGACAACAGCTTAAGGACGTTGTTCCTCCGTACCAATCTGCTGGAGAGTGCTCAAAAAACGCTTCCTCAAGACCCTCAAGCATGTTCCTGGTCTTCTTGGCTGAGAACTGCGTGGAGATTGCAACTGTAGAACCCTCTGTCACCTGACTAGTTCAATACCTCAGTAAAACAATCTGTGCTCTCAGCAGTATGATCTTCAGCTTAAAAGCTGCAACTAGATCATTCTCAGTAGTTATCCCCTTAAACACTTTCCAAATTCCCCTCCATTGAATTTCTCTGAATTAAATCCATTCACCCTGAATGATCACTTCTCTAGAATGAGCAGCCTCAGCTCTGTTCAATGGGAAATTTTACAGAGATGCCTAGGTCTTCTAGGTCAGTTTTCATTAATTGAGCCACCTGCTCTGATTCCACTTTCTTGGGGAATCATGACCACAAATATAGGGAGGTTTCCACCTGCAACAGTTGGAAGTGGTTTGAGGATGCTGCCACATGTCAGTTTTCTCTCCACCCAGTCTCCTCCACCAATTTGACCAGTAAACCCTCTTTTAACAGCTCTCCTAAGCTGTTGTCTCCTGATTTATTTATTTATAAATAAAATATTCTGAATTTACATTAAATATCCTTGAACCCACTGGTCATCCATTACAACTTAGCATAAAATTTAACATAAAGTTCCTCAAATAATATAAAATTGTTTTTTTCGCAAAATTGGGGCATGTGACAATTGGATAATTCTTTTAACAGGTGAAGGGAAAAGAATAAAGGAGTTGATGAAAAATAATAGCAGTTCTTAAAGTAACTGATGAACTGGTACCCGAAATTTGAATTAATCCTCTTCATCTTTTATCAACCGGGTCCTCCCCAGTGGAGATTTATTTGAATTAATCCTCTTCATCTTTTATCAACCGGGTCCTCTCCAGTGGAGATTTATTAAATTCAGATGGATCAGGGAAATAGAAGTCTTTGTAAATCTTCCCTAGCATTAGGGATAGGTTTTCTTCTCCCTCTACAAACAAATCTTCAAGAATAGACTCTCCTCTTAAGATACCTGATCTAGATGTCCTTGTTGCTGTCGAAGTTTTCCTTTGTAGAGCTCTTCCTCTTCTGATGATCTTCTCTGGGTCTGCAATGGATGTTGCTGGTGGCCTCTCTTTATTTGCTCTGGTATGAGCCCTTCTCGGAGACATAGTTCTTCAATGGAGTCTCCAGGGATGAGATATTCATAATTAGCAGTGCTTGAAGATCCCTCAACCCTAAAAATTTCTGATGTAGATCCCTTTGCAGCTCTGGAGGTCTGCCTTAGTGAAGCCCTAGCTCTTCTTAGAATCTCTTCTGGATCTTAAATAGGTGTTATTGGTGGCCCTTTATGGTTTTCTCTGGTACTTGGTCTTCTTAAAGCTACCTTATTCCAATGGAGTCGCCTGATAGATGATTACAACCAAAATAGTGTCCATACTTTGTCTATCATCAAAGTAGGATCTATGTCATCTCCTAGGGAAGTTGAGCTTCAATATCCTCTCCCCAGCAATGGCGCCAATTTTTTATCACTCCAGGAAACCCCTTTATGTTGCAGCTCGAGGATGCCTGGTAACTTAAATGTTTTTAAGGTTTTCTAAATGGATCAAGTCAGGTGACTTACAGGACCTCACACTCTCAAGACATGCATGAAACTCAATCAAAGATAAGGCTTCTAACTACCATTGTTCAGAGGTTTGATAATAGGGTCAAAAGATGGAGAACTTATTATGCAGGTAGATTCATACATAAAACAGTTACATATCAATGGCTAATCATAACAAGGAAAGTACTTGCAATTCAAATCATCAACATGCATATAGGATGACAACTATCAGACATTGAATAACATGAATAAAACTGAATCAGACATTCAGGCACAAGCACAAAATAGAAAGATATGGAAGTTGAACATATAATAGCAAAAGAGCTTATATTAGGTCATGAATAATATGAGAATATTGATAATAATAATGGTCTATAGTTCCCCAAAGTTAAACCCTTGCTTCAAAATAAGTCTTAGGCTTTATAGCCTTTAGAAAAATATTCACATCGTGAAAAGTTGGATCTGTTTTACTAAAAATAGATAAAATAAATGTTTTTTTGCAAAATTAGGTCAAAAAACCTAATTTAAATACTAGTCTATCTAATGCTAACTCTTGTTCACTCATTGAACTCCTATATGACTACAGTGAGTACTGAAGTAGAGTTGTAACTTGTCATCTGATAGATAAACCACTGCTGGTAAAAAAAATAGGTAGGGTTTGTGACCCTTTTCTCCTTGCTTGTATCCTCAAAATTGGAATAGACCTCTTTCAAATTTTCTATTGATCTTCTAGCACTTCTTCAGGCTACATAGGGTTTGGAAAAACAGCAACATCCTGGGCTACCTGTGGATCTTGAAAGCTTGTTGCTGCCTCTGCTAGGGTTTCTAGTGCAAGGTGTGCTTGAGATTTAGGGTTTGGATTATTTTCCTTGATGTTCTAGAGGTTTTGGTGCTATCCCTTTGATGTGTCTATAGCCTGCCTAGGGTTTGTATTGGAAGCAGTCTCATTGGCTACTTCTAGGCCAAAGATGCTTATTGCCAGTTCTGCTAGGGTTTCCAGCTTCCTGTTCTTCTTGATCTTCAGAGTCTGAGTAAGGTAGGTTGTGTATGTTTATGTCTAGTGCTAAAACTTCTTCTACATCTACAAAAAATATTCATGCACTGATATATGAGGTCGAAAATGCCACCTGGAGGACTGACAGGTCATATTTTTCCCTAAAAATATGGCTAAATTGCTGAAAACTGGGGATCAGAGATGGATTTGGTCCTTCAAATATGTGACACCTATGTATAAACAAAAAGCAGTTTTTTTATATTGTTTTGTTCTGAGAAAAAAATTCTCTCGGTTTTTTGAAAATCATTTTCATTTTCCCGAGATCTGTATTTCAAAAACATGTGTCAAACAGAGAAATTTTGAGATCCAAAAATTAGGGCTCAGATATAGATTTTATTCTCCCAATATGAAACACTTGTAGGAAAACTGAGAGAGGTTATTGTTTTTTTACATGTTAGGAACAAAAACCTCCAATATTTTTGTAAAATGATTCTCCAATCACTCAGAATCACCATTTTAAAATGACGCCTTTTCACAGTAAAACGCCAGTTTCGGTGGCTTGGAGCGCCCTGAAATTTCGGTCTTAGCTGCCGAAAGATCTACTTTTGATGGCTAATGAACAACTACTACGTTCACCTAAGCCACTGAAAGCTGTCCTTTCATAATTCATCCAAAAACGTAGTCGATGAGCTTTCGGTGCTTTAATGTCTTCTTGGACCCATGGCTAAGCTGTCGATAGTTGGGCTTTTTGGTGGCTAATGATCTGTTGGCAAGTTTTCCTAAGCCACTGAAAGCCCCATTTACCATATTTTATTAAAAACTTGGTCAACAAGCTTTCGTTGGTTAACGTGGTCCTGCGTTGAAACTGTTAGCTGCCGAAAGCTGGGCTTTTTGGTGGCTAATTAACTGTTGGCAAGTTCGCCTAAACCACCGAAAGCTAAAACTTCCAAATTTTTTGAAAAACTGAGCACCAAATATTACAACTTTGTTAGCCATCCAAACATTGTTCATAATACAACCTGAAATCTTCATCACTTATCAAAAAATAAATTGTCTGAGTGGACTTATTGAAAATTGATTTATTTTAGGAGATAACACCTTCAAAACTTGACGCCCTAGTTTCTCCCAGCACAACTGTCAAGGTAAAAAATGAAACTTCTTCAAATATGATTCTTCTTCCACCAAAATATGCACCCCTCTAGGGTGAGTTATCATATCCCTCTTTCCTTGATGATCTTTAGAGAGAAGACCTTGAACTACAAAGTTGTAGTTTTCACTGCTGCACACCACCTTCTTTCAAAGAGGCTCTTATATCATGTTAGTTTTTATAATCTAATTAGCTTTATTAGGATCTTTATCTGAAAGAATAAAAAGTACAACAATATACACAATATAGAGGATATACACAAGACACAAATATTTTCACTAGGGAAAGCATAAAGTAGAAAACCCCACAAAATTCCTCAGAATAGTTCTATCACAAAGACTATATCACAAGATCAACAAAACCAATAAGAATAAGTTTTCTGCAGCTATCTATCTCACCTCCTTGTCTCTCTCTCTCCTCATTTAAACTTTAGTGAGTGTGAGTATATATAAATGAGGGAGGGAACCTCCCTATTTATACATTTTAAGTGATTGACCTAATACATGACTAGGGATGATCTCTTACCCTAAGAGGGTCAAATTCTCCTAGAGAGACTCTAAAAATACATTACATGATGTTACATAGGGGACTATTTCACTAACTTACAACAGAAGTTGTACCTCAAGGTCCATACATAATAATGAAATCCTAAAAAGAGAAAAACACATCTTTGATGGGGGTACAACAACATACAATGATAATATACATCAGAATATATTCCGAAGTTACAAATAAATCAATGCACATATGATGTAAGAAAATTTTATTGTTTGCAACTAAATGAAGTTCTCAAAACAAAATGAAATGGATATTGTAGCTTGATCTCTAAAGATACTAATGATGCTTGCAAAAATGAAACAAATGCTAAATGTTCAATGGAGGTATTTCAAATTTCACTTTTGTTTATGTTTCACTAAGATCATATGAAATGCGAGGTGAAGAACATACTATGGGAGAGGAGATTATTTAGGTCCTATCTTGTGTGCAAAAACTAGATTTTACACAACTTAAAATAAATATGTTTAAGTATCTAATAAATATAAGATATTTGGAATACTAGTGACACCAATGAGGCCCGTTGAAATCCTCAAGGGTGTTTGCCTAAGTAGATTTTGAGGGATGACCCCTTTACTTCCTAATATTAGTCTAGACAGGATAATTACTAAATAAAAACGTAATCATTACAATTTAACTTAGTCTTAGTTCATTAGTGAGCAACAATAGGGTTGGAGAATTGTTGTTGAAACAAATAAAAATAAAATAAATGACAACATCACAGAAAACAAATTAACAGATGTGTTATCGCATCGAAGAAAGACTCACTGCCGAGCTATCACACAGTTACAAGGCGAAGAGGGTCACAAGTCTAATAAAATGGATGAATGGGGATCAAATTTATGGGATAAAATGGATGGACATATTCACTTGAAAATCATAAACTAACCATAAACTAACCACTTAACAAACAACAACGTAATGAGTTATAAATGAACTAAAATAAACTAGAGTCGCCATAAATATTGTTGTGAAAAAGGTTGCACAAGAGTGAATCCTTCCACTTGGTGAGGGGAAAGGCCTTGCCGGCTACATCAAGACCTCAATATTAGGTTCCCCTTTTGTGGTTGGGTGAGTGATCCGAGTGATTCTACAAATGGATGGTAGTGAAAATAGAACAAAACAAAGGATATCATAACAAAATTAAACAAAATGCAAACTACGACAATCAATAGATTTCAAGCCACTTCTTATATTTCCTAATCATCAAGCATAAACAACACCTTGGAGATGTGAGCTCCAAATGGATGGAAAAAATACATCTAGGAAAGGCCTATTTACTCCACACTAGATGTCAAGTGGATTGAAGAACAAATGAGGAGAATGCTTTCCCCTTAGAGGATGTAGGCAAGGGAGCTTGGTGAATTCTAAATAACAGGGAAAGGGTGGGCTATAAGGGATCTCAAGCACAATTATAGTAACATAATATTTCTCTAAATTCTTCCTTACAATTAGCATTCCCATGTATTTCTTTTATAGGCAAAGAGGTGGCCAAGAAATAACACAATCCCAATATGAACCCAATGATTCATGATTTGGATCCGAAGTACACGAGAGAGGCCATTTAAGGCAGCCAATTGTGTGGATAGCCAAAAATTGAATTCTTGGAGGTAATGGGGCGTTCATGATCCTTAAATTCATCATTGGTGGGTGATATCCATCTATTTGTGTCATTCATGTGGATATTGAAGAGAAATTTATGTTTGTTGCACGGGTGTTGATATGGTAATATGTGTTGTCGCACGTATAAACAAACCATTAGCCACGTGGTATTGTATTTTGATTTCTTTGGCGATATTTTTGGACTCAAAATGCTCTCTGGTTCTTGTGAAGATGTCTCCACCTAGATGCATGTTATATGTTGATGACGTTTTACTGTCCAAATCATGACAATGTCACATGCATGTGAGAATTATGCGATAACAAGTTTTCTTTGCTATATTCAGGTAGAGGTTGAAGGTTACACCCCCTTTGTCTTTAAGGTTCCATCCATTACTTGAACCACTTGTTGTATATCATTCACTTAATAAATACTTTATGGATTCTTAGTTTTTAAACCCACCTAATATCTTGTGTTGTGATTTGGTCTCTTGTTTAATCTATGAATTGACTAAGTAAGATTTCACACATAATAATCTAAGTCCAAGTGCAAGTTAGAAAGGTTCTTAGGAATTGTTGTCTTAAATGATGGTTAGGTCACAAATGATGGTATTAACATACCATGAGTGAATAGGTATATTCCAATGAAGAGTATCCTCACATGGCCATGTACTCAGGATGAAATTTGGCTGGTGTCGCATGATCAATTTGAAGACCCAACTTTTTTCTTGTTAGTTTCTAGATGTTGTGAAAAGCCACCCATATTTCTACATAGAGACTTCATCACCCACACTTAATCAGTGGTGGAATATTCCTCTTCACTCAATGCATTCCCATACCTTCAACTTGAGCTACCTTTCACATGTACCCATTTAATCCAATGAACTTTCCCAACATACACTTGGAATTATTAGTATGTTTCATTGATTGGTTATTCTTAATTTTTTATGTTACTTAGCTCTTCATGACATAAAAACATACACAAGAACAT
Source organism: Pseudotsuga menziesii (assembly GCA_001517045.1). NCBI lineage: Eukaryota > Viridiplantae > Streptophyta > Pinopsida > Pinales > Pinaceae > Pseudotsuga > Pseudotsuga menziesii. Next base: position 195,872 of record LPNX010694054.1, read on the forward strand.
AAGAACACAATAACAACACATATATTTTTTTTCTCAAACCAAGGAACTAACAATCACTTTTAGAAAATTATGCAAAGAATGATACAATGGAGATACAAAGCATGGGTTCGGCACCTTCTTTTCGGCACCCTCTTCCATCCAACAACTATGCCTAAGAATAATAGCAAATTTTGGTTCTAGTTTTCAACGCACTAGAATTGGAAACAAATGAGCTTGTTGCTGATGATCTGACTCTATCAAAGGTTCTACATGCTCTCAACAAAACTATGCCATTAGTCACATCGTCTCTCAATTCCATTGTCTTCCCATGAGATCACTATTTGTATGCATTGCTATCTACCACATGTTTATCCACATAGTACTTGTCATCAATGTTTCAAGGTTTCATCCCAAAAAACTATTCCAAGAAAAAACTTGTTCCCTTATCCTTTTATATGGATAGTTTTCTTGTGGAAACCCTTCAACCCAAAACTACACCCTATAATACTTGGGCACTCTACTTCCTTCGAATAGTTCTCTTTTTTTTAATTTTTGCATACCTAAGGTCTAACAAACATCCTTCTCTTAGTCTCTATCATGTCATAGTTTCTGTTAGCACTATGTTTGAATTTTTGAATTATGGACTTGTAAGGTTTGAAAATGATCCTATTTGATGAAATTTTACAGAAATGCCTTTCAGGTTATCGTGATAGCAAATTTTTCATTGAGAGTCATCGGATGGAGAGTGGATTGTGATCTACGGTGATAGATATTTTCTGTAGGTTCAAACATGCAGCAGTGAAAATAGGGTAAAGAGTGTCAAGATTCGACGCTTCAGATTCAAGGCAAGGAATATCAACGGATCTAAGTCATTCCGCTCGGTGAACATGCCTAGAGAAAGAAACTTTTCCAAATCACGAAATGATTTAACGAGTGAAAGGATCATACGATGGAGATAAGAGAGGAGGTAGATATGTGGTCTAGAATGATTCTGTGGATTGAACTAGCATGGAAAAATCCAGGATTTCAATCCGCGAAAAGTGGTAGGGGCTGCGAAGATCTACGGTGGGAAAGAGAGACCGGTTTGATCGACGGGTGAGAAATATTCTACGATCCGAAGTTGCTCGAACGGTTATATAAAAAGGGACAGGAAGAATACTAAAGGTCTTGAGGTTGAACGGTCCCGATGAAAACTGATTATAGATCAACGGTGGACGCTGATTCCCCAAAATGATCTGTGTTGGTTGGTAATGTAGAGTTTCAACATGAAGGTCTTGTATATTGACGGCTTGAATTCAAAGGAAGGAAGATCCACAGGAATTTTCCTGACCGTCAAATGATTTCTTGGTGCCATTTGTGATGCACCCACAGGATAGATCATCCCCACAGCAACGTCATCTTGCCCAAAACTAGATATCCATTGTATGGATGGCATGTGAAATCAGAAGGACATCATGAAAATCTAAGAAGCGGGGCAAGGAATATGATCACCACACGTAGCAGGGAAAGCATAGTAAAAGATCTATTCAGATATTATCATCTCGGGGATGAAAAGGAAAGAAAACATCCAGTTCATATGCCCTAAAGCATATGGTCTACCAGGTAGGATAGCGTCTGAAGTCTTTTCCGTAAGCTAGTAAGGAAATGCCGCAGCAGATAAGGTGGCGTGACTGGATCTCTAGCGAGAAAGGAATCCCTCGGCTCATGTGATTTCTCATGTCATCACCACCCTAATCGACAATGAAATGTGCACAAATGATGACGGGTCATCCCCGTGTCCATTTTTCCAATCCTATATAAACACCACCGTTCAGAGCCATTAAGGCGCATGGGATGAGCTAGTATAGAAATAAAGCTTGAAGTATCATTCTGCTGGAGGTTCTATGAATTGTGAGAGATTTGCAATGGTGATCTAGTTCAAAAACTTGTCCGTCTAGGTGTGTTTTTGGTTGGTGAGATCGATTCCACACTTATTTATCACCCTAGTTTTTTCCACCATGGAACCACCAGCCATCGGGGAACAGACGTAAAGCACTTTGAGAGATACACTTGTTTTCAGATAACCATACCTCCAGCTATGTGGTTCCTGGGTTTTCATGTCCTGTGGGTGTCCCTCCAGAACCCCCAGATGCAATCACATCCTCCAAAGCCTAGGTACGTGGTGACCATGTTTAGTAGGGACTAGTAGGAGCGAATGCTCGTACTGGAAGGGTGGGTGTCCAAATTCTTCATCACCGCCTTTGTGAATTCTAGTTTCCAACTTTATCTGAGGTGGTGAGGAGGTCGAAGTTGCACCCCACTGTATTTCATGTAGGAGATTCCACCTTGGAGGATGTGAGGAGTAGAAGAATGACAAGCCACTACATAGGATTTTTTCTGCCAGAAGCAATGCAGCCCTTCTTGAAGTTCCCTCATACAACAGTGTTACCCATAGAGGGGGGAGATGTGAAGAAGGCTGAGCATGGAAAGGATATAAACTCCTTTTCCAGATTTGATCCCATGCAGAAAGGTTCCTTTGAGCATGGAATGAACACAAAGGGAAGGACACGTTGTTGACTCAACAGATAGACAAATGGTCGAGCCTAGTCAGAAATGAGCCACCAGAAGCATCCTGAGATGTCATTTCATGACCCGCAAGCTCAAAACTGAAAACGTCATGCTACCATCCAGACTGAGCATGCGCATTAGCTTCATGATATCTGTTTAAATATATGTAAACCATGGTGGAAGTACCACGCTCTAGTCGTTAGTTTTGATTATGACTGTAAACAATTTCAGATCCTATTTCGAGGATTAGCCTTGGGAGTCTGAGACATTATAAATTGGCTCCCCATAGAGGGGATAGGGGTTTGGTTTTCAAGAGTAGAGAGGCTCTGTATTGTAAGGGGTTTCATTTTTTAGAGACGGATAAAATTGCAATGGAGGAATTTTAAACCTCTCATGACAGAGATTCCTGTAACATATTTTTCTTCAATAAGTAATTTCTTTACGTGATTGTCTATCCTATTTTTCCACTCTATTATTGTATTTGTTTTCATGCTTGAACATTAGTGTATATGGCCTAGAATTCATCTTACATGCTCTAGGTCCATTTTTTCAGGCATTTTCAAACATTTTCCTCTAAAGTCTTGTAGAATTCACCCTAGTTAGGTGCTATGTTTGATGGGTTGTCTCCTTCTATCTGCTAATCAGACTGCTAATACCTCCAAATTGAAGAAAGGGTGTTTACCTTGCCTCTGTCCAAAAACCTTCATGACTTCTTACCCCCTGCATCCTATTTCAGACCTGATCGTTGACTCCATTTCCCATGATCTCCTCCATGATTGTCCCACCAAACTTATAAAAACAAACTTGTTCTATTTCAGAGATATGACCTTCTGACTGTCGTTGATTGAATATCTTTAGTATGAAAACCTTGTAAATAGTGAGAGATCCCTCTCTGATTGTATTAGGTTAGAAATACAGTATAAAGTGGTTCTGACGTTAACTTGGGATCTACCTTTACACAACCTGGGTACATTCTGAGTGCTAACAGTTTCCATGCTTGGATCCTTCTTTGGATTCCTTTTCCTCAAGTGCATCCAACTAATATATATGAGGTGTATTCCTCATAATTAGGTCTCCAAGATAAGGGATTCCTTACATGGGAAACCCCAAGGAAACTAGGTGCTCTCCTGATAGTCATCATGGATTCCCATTAGTAACTTTGTAAACCTGTTATACATCACTCGAGATCTTCTCTTAGCTCCATTGAGGTGGTTTCCCAAAACGTGTCAATATCATTAAGTCCTAACTAATATTTTTCCTTAATTTTCGCAATTTTGGTCTTTTTAATGAAAAATACGATGTTGGGTACACCTAATTGTGCTTGTACAAGACATGGATGCTTGACGTGGGTGCCCAATTTGTGCCAAAAATATTAATTCCTAACCAATAGTCCTCCTTATCTTTAATTTTTTTTCCTTTTTACCTAAAACTCCTATGTTTGGCACACCTACCTCTATTGACCACACCTACCTCTTCCAAAAGTCTCTACCTGTTTCAAGTGAAACTGCATGTTCTTGCGATGAACACACCTTCGTATTCCTATGCGTGGAATTTGTACCTAAGGTGGGTTTACCAATCATGCCAAAAACATGAAGTCTTTACCAATAGTCCTCCATAACAATCACTTTTTATGGATTTTTACCAAAAACTCCTATGTTCGGCACACCTGCCTCTTTTGGGTACATCACCTTTTCCAATAGTCTCTATCAATGGTAAGTGCATTTCCCTATTGTGTGGTGTATGCACCTACTTGTTACTATGGAAGGAATGTCTTCCCGAGGTGGGTTCCCAACTCATGCCAAAAATGTTAAATCCTCACTAATGGTTCCCCTTGTCCATCACATTTTTATATTTTTGCCAAAACAATTTTTTTTTATGTTGGGTACACCTACCTCTATCATGCACACCTTCCTTTGTTGTGAGTATATACCCATGTTGGGAATGCATGCATATTATTGTTCTAGGAACGCTTTCCTGTGGAAAAAATGTTAAGTCCCAACCAATAGTCCACCTTATTAGTCACCTTTTTATGTCATTTTATTAAAAACGCCTATGTTGGGCACCCTTTCCTATATTGGGAAGGCCTATATTTACTAAGAGTCTATTCCTGTGTTGTCCATACCTCCCAATGTCAATCTAGGGAAATATTTCATGAGGTGGGTGTTGAACTCATGCCAAAAACATTAAGTCCTAACCAATAGTTTGCATTATCAATCACTTATTTATCCTTTTTACTAAAAAATCCAATGTTAAGCACACTGGACCCTTCCAAGATAACCTGTTTCTTCTAGAAATTCTTGCATATGCTTGCGCAGACTGAACCTACCTATGTGTAATATCCCTAATTAAAAACTAGGAATATTAACTGCAATTTTCCAAAGGAAATAATGTGGATTTTCAACTTAACCCAACAATGGATTATCTATATAAATTTGTATTTGAATTAACATGTGTAGCCCATAAAATATACCTTGAACCCACTATAATCTACCAAATCAGGTATGATATAAATTTGTGGTGGTTGGTTATTAAATCTAGTTCATGCCTTTCTTTGTACACTTTGTATGCAACCTCCTTATCATTAATCTTGAAACATTAAAGTACTAATATTATCACCAATACAGAGGAGGAAATGTATTGTCTCAATGTAGAAGAATAAAACTATATGTACTTCATATTTGTTCAAGTATGAACAACTCCATAAGCATAATTTTGAACCTAGGAAGACTAGCTTAAATTTCATTGCAATGAGGATCTTAATTTCCAACTTGGTCCAAACACTTCTTAATCATCCCAAATCCTTCCTAACCACTACAAATAAACCCAAATAACATTCTAACATAATTCGTGTAGCTGATATGAAAGTTTTATACACATTACAAAATGGTTTCCAACCATATCAACATATATATGCATAGTTCAACTGCCAACACCAATTTTGGAGCATAATATGATAAAATAAATATGAATATTTATTATAAATGGATGTATATATTATTAATAGTGATATTATAAAAATTACAATGCTTAATGTCTCTTACAGCAGCTCAAATCTCAAGAAATACATAGATGTTAATGTGGAGGTGCACTCATTCACCAGAAGAGATGTTGAAAGGAGTAGATCTAGTGAAATGACGATATATCAATCATACATAAACCTTTTTAGTGAAACAAAAATGTTCATTACTAAAAATTAAACTTCGAATGTAACGAAATAGGTCTCATAACCCATAAATGCACACAACTATCATAATCTAAAGTTCATTCTTGACCCATCTAAACTAGTCAGAGCTCTAAGTCAATGGAAGATGCCTCAAAAATATATTTCCTCCCCCCAATTTGTTCCCACATCATATATAAATCATATCCAAGCTAATATATATTGAATTCGATAGAAATGGGATCCACGGATTCTCCCTTCTCAACTAGGAACCAACACAACACTTGAAAACAATGGAAAACTAATGGAATAGAAATACTAGAATACTAATGAATTTTTCAAATCTACGACAAAATAAAACATACATATGATCAATGAATATCAATAGATAAATATGAATGATCCTTCCCAACACCTACAATGAATCCCAAATGACGAGAACTGGATTATCTCCTCCTTTATACTACCTAGGGTGGAATATTTCACCACCGAAACTAATTCAAAAATTAAAGGGGAACATATCCTAAGATTGAAAGACATAAGAGATTTACAATAAAAAATCAAATTTCCAAAATATCCCACACATGAGACATCACACTTCTTTTATAACTCTTCATTCATCTTTCCCCTCCTTTTAGATTTTTCTCTCTTAAAAATACAAACAAAATATTAATAAATACTATTTTCAAGAGAGAATGAGTCTTGGAACACATTATCTTCTTTTCTAATGTTATTTTGGCCCAATTGGGCGTTATCCTTCCTTATCATTCGAGTTAGTATACACTTAGATTGATTTTGGGGAGTTACACTACCTTGTGGACCCACTCTTCCCTCATGCGCCCTCCTTGGCTAAATTTAGAAATGGGCTTGTCATAAATTGCCATATATGTTGTTATAGGTTTCATATCTTGTCATAGATTTCATATATTCTTTCATAGATGTCATATATTTTTTATTTTTAGCCTAGGGAGTTACAGCCCTTGATATTCCTTCATTAGAGGATTTGTTCCACCTTGGATGGGAGCTACACCACATATTTGGACTCATTCCTCCACTAATGCGCCCTCCTTTCCCAATGTGTCCAATTCCACCTTATTTATGAATTTATGGCCATTATTATTACCAAAATTATGGCTCACACCACCCCTTCAATAATTTCTCATGAACTTTACAAAGTGACTTTAGGCCATTGATTCCCAACTTAATTATTTTTACCTCAAACCTATGGGAGTTAAAATGGGGACATTATAGTCCTCCCCACCCAAAATTTCTTGTGCTTAAGTAATCAACAATTATCCATCAATTGAATGTTATTTGCACATGTGGAGCATAGATAAATAGACATCGACATGTAAAATTTCAGCAATAATAGGTGTCTGTTGTCAGAAGTGTAGTGGAACTACTGCTTCTTGTCCATAGACTAGTCGAAAGGGGGTTTGGTCGGTCGAGCATTTGTATGTTGTTTTGTATGCCCATAATACTGTAGGTATTTTTTCATCCCAGTCGTCCTTATCAGCATTACATATTTTGGTTAGTCCTTTTGTTAATGTTTTATTAAATGCTTCAATTGCTCCATTTGACTAAGGATGGTATGCTCCTCCAATAGTCATCATCATCATCCATTCTAACATTAAATCAATCATAGATCAATGTATTTGTACCATCATCTTCAACTACGTTATCAGTATGATCATATTATTTAATAGGATCATTAACTTGTTCTCTATTAATCATAGCTCCATGTTCCTCTGGTACTTGTCCTGAAAGCACTTCCTCTGGACGATATGTCGTAGTATTTCTTTACTTTATAATTACATGAATACATCAATAGATCTAAGTTAATATAATAAATATTAAAATAATACATACATTTACCAAAGTAAAAAATATAAAAAACTTTATAATGTTAAACTTACAAATGGATGATATTCATTCCCCCCCTCAGTATGTCCATGTTCCCTACAATGTTTTGTGGATGTTGTGATCAACATTCTTCTCCTCTTAAATCCCCTGCATTGACTACATCGACAATAGCATTTCCCATCACCCCTTCTTTTCACTGCATCCCACAGTCTAGCAAGCAATTGTCAATTTTGTTCATTTGGATCGGGAATATTTCTATTTGAGATTTTGTCACAAAAAAACTTGAATGAAGACTATCGATGATCTTAAAAAATCAAGGTCCACATACCACTATTTCCACAAACGATCGTTTGTCAAAGAATAAAATAATTTCCTCAAACCGTCTGTCAAAGAATAAAATGATATCAACAAATGGTCCGTCGAAAAATAAAACGATACCTCAAACCATCCGTCAGAGAATAAAACAATTCCTCAAACCGTTCATTGAGGAATAAAATAATTTCCGCAAATCGTCCATCGCTTCTATAGAAAACATGTCAGAAATTTTCTGTAATTTATATTTTTTCAAATTCAACAGTCGTCGGATAACCGACGATAGTGACCCTAGTTACTGTTGCAAAAAAATTTCAAATCCGACAAATTTGAAGGTCGAAAATCTAACAAATCCTAATGTTTTGGGTTGAAAATCCGATGAAGATAAAGGTCGAAAATTCGACGACTCTACAGGTCGAAACTCCGACAATGTCTTAAGTTGTGTGTCAAAACTATGACGAAGTATTGTGTCGAAAACCGACGAAATTTGTAATTTGAAAGTTAAATCTGACACATTAGATTTTGTCAGATGCTGCCAAATTTTGTCATCGGATTTTGGGCTCAAATCTTGTTGCGGTATCTCATTACGACCCATTTTATACAAGTGTCTTGGAATCAAATAGAAATCTGCAGCTTGCACCACGAACTGTTTCTTTTGCGTAGTGGTAAATTTATTTGGTGCATAACTTGTACTTAGAAAATGTATGATATCTTTATATTGATCATAAAACATGGTTAACACAAACGGTTGCACATCAGGATAATAATCTTCCAAACTAGTAGGTTCTTCTCCAATTTCAATCCTTGAAAGATGGTCTGGTCCTAAATTCAATAGACTGGGTTTAATAATTATCTCTAAATTAAATTCCTGGAAGAGGAGAAGCCACCGACAGATATTCCCCCCCAACATTGGCTTATTGACCAAGTATTTCAGCGTAGAATGGTCAGTGTACATCTTGAAATGTCCACCCAGTAAATAGCGTCTAAATTTATGCAGTGCATATACCATCACTAGCCCTTCTCTCTCCGTCGTGGTATATTTTTTCTCTGCAGTTGATAACTTTCTTCTAGCGAAGGAAATGGGGTGATCAATCGATCCTTCACTTAGCTGCATCAGTACCACACTGAGTGCAACAGACAATGCGTTGACATGAAAATTGAATTCTTTTTCCCAGTCTGGAAATACAAGTATTGGCACAATATCCATCTTGTTCTTCAGCTTGTCTAGTCTCTCTTTACAATATTCTGTCCAATGAAACTTAGTGTTTTTTTTAGTAGTTTTTTCATCGGAGCAGTTACCTCTACATATCCCTTGATAAAATTCCTATAGTATCCAATATGTCCTAATGTTTATCTTAATTGTTTAATTGTGGTAGGTGATGGTAGGTCGAGGATGATCGCAACCTTGGTAGGATCAACCAAAATTGTGTCATGACAGACCACATGGCCCAACAAATCTCTAAAAGGTACACAAAAGATACATTTCTTCAAATTCAAGGAAAATCAATATTAGCGACAACGTTTCAGCATCATTCTCAAGCTCTCTATATGGTCTTTTACAAGGCCAAATACTATCCTGCCCATTCATCGAAGTAAACTTCAAGAAATTTATGTATAAAGTCTTTAAAGGAAGCAACTACGATTCTGGAACAAATCACAGTAACATTCTTAAGTCCAAATGGCATTATCATATATTGGAAACATCCCCACTCCATCACAAATATGTTCTTGTTTTCGTACTCCTTTTCAATTTTTATCTGATGGTAACTCGAAAATCCATCAATGAAAGAGTACATTTCTTGACCTCGTACATTCTCTAGTACTTCATCTATAAATGGAGTCAAAAATGGATCATGCAAACATGCATCATTTAACTTTCTCAGGTCGACACAAATTCTTACTTCACCTGATTTCTTCTTATCCTCTACTACGATTGGACTAATTCATCATGATTTTTCGATGGGCTCTATAATTCCTACCTCTAGAATTCTATCCAAGTCATCTTTAACCTTTTCTTTGTAACACAGGTTTAATCTGTATGGTCGTTGCTTGACCGATTTTGCGTTGGGCCTCAAAGGTATATTCATTTATCCAAGGTCACCAACTATTCCTTCCATTTCTAAAAAATTAGTATGGAACAGATAATGGAATTCATGTAACAAATCAGTGATCTTCCCCGTAGTCTCATTGTCTCAATAATCTCCAAGATTAGCAAACTTTAGATTCTCATACGAGCCAATATGTACTTCCTTAATATTAAGTGGAGTTGGGAATTGGTCTCTAGAAATGCCAACTCCTTCTACTACGTGCATACCTTCTGACTCAAGTATGTTTATATCAAGCGAATCATCATCATCTGGTTCTCCTATAACATTGTAACATTCCATCCAATGGTCGATTGTCGTGTTTCATTGATGCAAATTTGTGGTTGCGAACACGATTTATCCTAATATATTTTCCTTCATTATTTGTAGTGCAACATCAATTGTTGGGTGTTCACTTGCAAACTCAAATGCATGGGTGAATCTTGTGGCTAACTCTTCCCACTCAACAATTCCTCTTCACTGCTCCACTGATGTATACCAATTACTTGGTACCATCTCCAATGTGTATATGAATCGATGAACTCATTCTTGTCATAGATATCATTTCCATGTTGTGTGACAATGCCCGGTATATTCAACAAGATTTTTCAATCCTGTATACTTATGACCAATATAACTAATATCTTCTCCAAACGTAATCTCCACTAATCTTCTACATTGTAATCTCTAGCATCATTATGTGTACCCCACCATCTAGAAGGCGTAGCTTTCAGCATAAAGTCCAAGGCAGGAAATCATTGCGATTATGTAACTTTTTCTTCAAACTCCACCAGAAAATATGCAAGGTTGGGAAATCCTTCATATGTAGGAAGTCTGCTTGCCTCAACTCCTACTCGTCACACAGATCTTGTAATTCTTGTCCATCTTCACATTGAGACTTCATGCAATTGGTTCTACTAATTTTCTAATGTGTCGCTTGAATCAGATGTGCAAAAGCTTACACTCCACCAACTCATCTTTCCATCAGTTGTTGGATTTATATAATTTTCTCTTGAAGACATGACATTATACAGTTGAACCAAGTAATTTCCATGGCCTTCACTATTCACTGGCTCGACATATCTCTGCCCTTCGAGCGGATCAATTGGCGCGACCACCCTTTTTTCAGAATCTTCACATGACAAGATTATTTTCTTAAAATTAATTATGGTCTAATTATCTATCATCCAATTCCAAAAAGTGCAGTATAGGGATTTGTGTCATCGACAATGTCGATCACTTCAAAATCTGCATGTGTCCTAAATCCTTCGACTTCAACAGGTACTTGAGTTAGTCTACCAATGGGTAGAACCTTCGACTGATTCACAAGACTTAGATGAATGGGAGACCAATCTAGTTGTGGCTTATTCATGCTTTCCCATGTCTGTCTTGTCAATATGTTGACATCTAATCCTAGATATAATATGATATAGTCCATATCATAATCTCCTAATTGCGCAGTCATTTGCAGTTCTCGACTAGTTTTTAATCTCTTCTCGATATGGTTAGCTCTTTTTTCAGGTCGCAGGTCTTCTGTAGTTTCTTTAATGAGTTCTTTCAATTCTGTGACAACATCTCTATCATGGATTAGTGCTAAAAAACTTTTGAAAAATTCTTTAATCTTACTAAAAATTTTCATTGGTTGCTTCCGGAGTAATTGTTCAAATATTTCGGGCATCGTCTTTACTTGTCCAAAAGTCGATGATTGATTGGCATCAACAAACTCTGGTCGCACATCTAATAATACTTCCTTCTCCTTATAGACATCTAATGGGGCTTTCTTTTGTGTCATAGGCCATACCTTCGATTGCCCATGTTGTGTATTTTGGTATACTCCTATCGCAGCACTTCCTCTTGTAACAACAGCAATGCTTGGTTCTCTCGGCTCAGCAGAAATCATCGAAATGTTTTGGTTTGGGTTTAGATTTTGATTATGCACAAGGTTGGTATTTCCCACAGTTTGATCCTACCATTTCACAATCAATTGCGAACACTGTTCGATAGTGTGATCAAATGCTTTACAGTATGTACATGTTTTCGCTTCTTCCTTGACCAAATCCTCCTCCTCCTTATTGTTTTCCTCGGCCTCGAAAATTTCCACCCCCTTTATTGAGGGTAATGTTGTCATTGCGGATACTGGTTCTGTTGATATTGTGGCCTAGGATCATTAGAGGAAATTTGAGGTCTAAAATGGGCCTCCTAAGGAGAATAATAAAATAATAGTTATTAATTTTGGAGGAAGAATGAAAAAACTACTTTTTTCAACATATCTCCCTTTTTTTTAATCAAATTCCGAGTAGGAGAGCTTGTTTGATGCGGAATTTAATTCTGCATCCAATGAGTACCCACACTGCATACTTTTGACAGACCCCTCTACCCCAAAAACAATAAATACCTGAAAAAACATGATGATGATGTCATCATCACATTTTTCAGGTATTTCTTGTTTTTGGGGTAGCAGAGTCTATCAAAAGTATTCAATGTGGGTACTCATTGGATGCGGAACTAAATTCTGCATTCAACGAGCTCTCCCGCTTGGAATTTGAGTAAAAACACAGGGAGATATGTCGAAAATACGAACAAAAAAAGTAGTTTTCTTTTATGACAAATATGTCAATTCAACCATTATGGTTGACTCATTTTATTGAAATTCTATTGGTTCTTGAATTCCAACTCACAAAATTTATTGTTGGTGCGTTTTCTTATAAGGCCCATTTTCGACCCCAAATTTCCTCTAATGATTGTGGTTGTTGATATTGCGGTGGTGGATATTGAGAAGGTTGATATCGAGGTTGCACTTGTTCAGCTTGCATTTTCTCATCATCGTTCATTATTCATTGTTCATCATAGGTATCCATCGTCTTTTCTTGCAGCAGCTGAAGTGCTCTGTAGTATTTCTTATCATGTCCTACTGATTTACAAAATTTACAATACATACTAGTTGGTGTACTTACAATCTTCTGTAAATACAGACATTCTTTGGACTTATGGCCCCTAGACTGACATATCCTACACCAAGGCATCCCTTGGGTGTTTATCGGTTTTGTCACTCTTGCTGCGACACAATTCATGAGCGCCGAGAAATTATATTTATGGTGTCTTTTTGTTATACATATTGTACACCATATCTCTTCTTAAACTTCCTTTCCTTTCTTGATGTCCTGAAGCTGCACTATAAGATTGGACAGTTGGGACTGAATTTGCATCATTCATGTGTTGGTTTCTCCAATAGGTGAGGATTGTAGCTTCATTTCTATTTCTAGAGCTTCTGTCTACGACACGATATTTTGTTGCATCAGTGGGATCTAGATGTGCGGCAACAAGGAAGAAATGAACCACTCCTTATGTTGTACATATGACATCTGGAAGCTCACTTTTGCCATTAATTTTTTTAATCTCTGCTCAAAGTCCCAAATAGGCTCTATAGGTAGATTCTTGATTTCTTTGATCTCAGTAATGCACTGCTGTTACGGAGAGAAATTCCTATGGCTTGGGGTACCACAACAGACAGCTTTGACTCCAGAAATCAATCTTTCCCAATATGCAATAGAAATAAAACATCTAACACTAAAGGATCAGACCTCATACCTTATTCCGGACGGTTGAAGTAGATCCCCGTTGAGCTTTCCAATCTTCAGCTTGAATTGATATAATACTTCCTCAACAACAAGTAAACAATACAAGCATACTATATATCATGGTGTTAGATCTATTCTAGAATATATAATCAATAATGTAAAAGCATTTGACATATACCCATGGAGAAAATATTCAATCAAATACACATCATTGGACAGGAAAATATATTTCTATTAATATAAATCAGATAATACAAGATAGATACAACCTCTGACGGCACGTCTGCGAACTGGAGAAACTGAATCCCCCACTTGGGCCTCCACCACTTCAATCCTCCATCTCTCGATAGCAAGCTCACTAGTAAAAGGAAAGCTTGGGAAAAACACCAAAGTGCTCCAAGGGATAAAGGGATGCATACTCAAGTATAAGTTCTGCCAACAATGGACTATAGTTTCTTTGCTTCAATTCTCTCTATCTTCCTTCAATGTACAAAGGGGTTCCTTATATAGCTTCCAAAGGGATAATGAAAGGCCGAATCCATGTGATCTCAAGGAATATGGAAGGCCATGAGTCATATGAGTCGGATCCATGTCAAGGAAAACTCCAAAAGGATTTGGATTATGCACACATCCCGATGTATGCAGTTATAAGGGTCAAAACCGCGTATGTACGCGGTTATCGGGTTAAAAGCCCCGTATATCAATTTTCATATAGTTTTAGGGATGATCAAGGAAACATAAAAGGATAAAATATGGTCCATGGGGTCTAAAGAGTCTGCAATGGGACAAGGGAAGGCCATATAAAGTGTGATTCACCTAGAGTGGTGAAATCCGCTATAACAGATGCCCCCTAATGTGTGAGGTCAGAGGGGTCATACGATGGCCGAAATACATTATAAGTCCATCCCAAAAGTGGAGTGATGAAAGATCCCAAATGGAAGACCAGCCACCCAATCAGCATAGTACAATACAACTCTGCATACAACTGCAAGTACATATAGCAGTCCCGGATACATAAGAGTACAATGGCCATGAATAGGCATAATACATGATATCACATATGTGGTCATCGCCACGTACAATATACATAGATCAGAATCTCCATGATGAAGATATACAAAGGACCATGATCTCCAAAAGGGCTGAAGATATAGAATAGATCAAGATCTTCATAGTGGCTGGAAATATTTGACATACACTGGAATCAAGTCACGAGAGCTGAAATCTCATGAACACTGGCACGATCAAGGAGATAGCATATAAGAGATGCCACCAATTTGGAAAGTCTTCTACACAAACCGCTACGAGTACATGTCCTACTATGCGAATAGAGGTGTCGAGGTCGAACATAGTAGTCCATCGTTTGATTACCGGTCATTGATGTATACCGTTAACAGACGCGAGATTACCCACCGATAAAGAAAATGGGAATCAAGGTACTAGAGTGAAAACTAAGTGTGAATAGATGTGTTGAGGTCGAACACTTGAGAGAATCCATCGATCAGGGGACATTGATGTATTCCCAAGAAACTGTCGATGGCAAGAGAACCTGCCACTGATGACTGCAAGTCTCAAGGCACTCAAAAGGACTCTAGATTCCAATCCCAGAATAAATGATCTGAAGTCGATGGGATGAAATCCGTTGGAAGGAGGGCATTAAGGCATCCCCCATCATCCAACACGAGGTACTCAACAAAGTTGTATAATGTGAAAGGACTCGATCATAAGGTGCACGAACCAGTAACTATACCGGGAATGGCCGACATGCAAAGTCAAGATAACTGAGAAATGGCCGACACAGGTTTCAACTTCCTTCGAACAAGAGCATAACGGCGTATGGTGACTGAATGAAGGCAGCATAGACTTGATATACAAACTGGGACATCTTTGTGACACAGGAGGCATCAACAAAGGCTCCATAGGGACTGGAAGCTTAACCAGTCAGTGGAGATAAACTCAGATAAACGACTACATATCCTAAAGTCAAACTATAACCCAACCAATGGATGTGATATACAATGCTCTGTTCGAAGGCGACACGACTCGACAGCTGCCAAAGATAACATCTTTCCTTGTCCGGCTTTTTGGTTTTTTTATTTTTTTTTGGACTTTTTCAGTTATTTGAAAAGCTTGAAAAAAGAATAAACTAGCTTTATAGTTACAAACTAGGAGGAGATGAGTGTCATAAGGGAAAACAAACTAGTTCCAAGTAGTGGAACATACCTATGCTCAATGCAAGGATACATGTGCAGGATATCAACACTCGGGGGAAAATCCCCTCCCGGTAAAAAGGGAGATCAAGCTGTGAAGGATAAAAAATGGCTCTGCATGGCTAGACATGAGAAAAGCTCGGGCTATATGGCTGAAACGCAATGTCAGGGGAGCCGATATAAAGCTCAATAAGGTAGGAAAATATCATGATAATGCATTCACAACTTGACATAGGGGGAGTCCGGAGGGAAACAGGCCAGCATAAGATTAAGAGGAGTATGAGGCTCTTCCGAAATGTCATGGCAGTACTATACAACGGACTCCCACACCCTAAAGGAGAAAACGTCGGCATGGGCACCAAATGCAAATAAGGCAATAACTAGGGTACCCATGTAAGGTGAAGCTCTACCACTCGTATCATGCCACTTCTAAAGCAGCAAGAACGTTCCGTGACATAATAGAGTGGGTTTGTACCTAAGGACATGGTGACATGGTCATAAGGTCATGCAAAATGCAAACGGTGCTGAACTTAACCTATATGCCAGTGTAGACGTTATACCTAAGATCAGTATGAACGGGTCAATCCAATGGCTGAAACGGCACTGAAAATGGTCTTCTACATCACAAATTATGTCAGAAACGGTCCAAAATAGTTAGAAACTATCAAAACTATAGGAAAGGGGGTAAAAATTTTCAAATATTTGAAAATTTTTCTATAAATAGTAAAAATATAAATCATTTGAAACTTTTACCCATTGGAGCTCTGATTTTCAACTGCAAATTCCAGGGGATTCAGCCGGCGGAATTCACAATCGTTTCTTCCAGGTATTTACTCATGCTCTCCTCATGCATTTTGATATAATTTTTGTTGATTTTCATGGTGAAATGAGGTTGTGTAGGCCATCTATACACTAGCGCTGCAGCCCACGCGGATATCGAAGATTTTTCTGCGTATAGGGCTGGCTATACGCGGAAAAGAGGCTAGAAACCGCGTACATACATGACTGTTTGCAAAACAGTCGCGTATGACGCCGCGCAAGTGAATTTATAAGAATCTAATGGGAAATTTGGCAATTTCTCTTGCAAGATGGTGCTAGAATGGAGAGAGTGTGAGCATGGTGAAGTAGAGGAAGCTGTAAGGGCCAACGTGGTGGCTCAACAAGCTCTTCGAGCATGCGGACTCTACAAGTTTTGGTGTCTTGGTGGTTTGAGGGCCAAACCAAGACTGCTAGAGATGCTAGCAGACTATTGGGATCCAGACTTTGAGTCCTTCCGGATAGATGGGATGTCTCTCACCATAGAGGTGGAAGACATATACTTTATCACAGGTCTATCTAGACGAGGGGATGTGGTGAACCTTCGTTCCCGAGGTGGGCCAGGTGGTGGGCTTACTATCGACGAGTACATAGCTGTGTACTACTACCCAGATACTGAGAAGGTGGGGAGCCAAGTTCCCACCAATGATATACAGGTGTTGGGCCTAAAGGCCATACTACTGATGCTGGGCAGGATAGAAAGCTTAGCATCACTCCATCAAGCCTCGCGGCCACTGATGTTCTATGCAATGGAGTGTATGAGACCAACCGTCTATGACTGGAGTACTACACTACTAAGCAACATGAAACATCAGCTCAGTGAGTGTAAGGCAAGCAGGATACGGAACTTCAGGTTCAGCATCATTTTGAGCACGTTTTTCTTCGAGCGTGTTCCAGGATTGAGCCCTAGAGTGGATGTTCCTCTCCATGGGGTTCGACATCCAGCCCAACGGCGTTGGGCAGACACGATGCGCAGACTGGGGAGTGGTAGGGTGGCCAACCCATATCCAGCTGACTTCTTTCCATGGTGGCGACGATAGATTGTTGCCATAGATGACTACCCCTGTTAACACCCAAAAAAGGTTCAATACCTCATCTACCCCATCACATGGCTCATTTGTCCATTTTCATACCATATTTTCCATCAAAAACCCATAAAACCATGTAAAATGCCTCCAAAAGGCTAAAAATGCCTCCAAAAGGCCATAAAACCCTCTTTTCAGCTAAAAATATCCAAAATTCCTCCAAAAAAGCAAAAATATCCAAAAGGGAAGAAAAAATATTAAATAATGAGGAAATGAGGAAAAAACCCTAAATAGCTGAAACCCTAACCCTAAAACCGCATGGTTTTCAATTATAAATAAGGGGTGGAAACCCCTTATTCCATATCCACAATCACAAGTATCCTGCCTCTGCCAAAATTGCTCGTGAAACCATAGCTCACCATTGAAGCTACTTTCACCGTGAGAGCCCCTTTTGGCCCATTTCCACCATTGGAGAAAGAGAAGAAGCAGCTTGAAGCTCGGAGCTACCTACTCCGATCACCGCAAAGGGCTTCACCAACCTTCACATTGAAGGTCAGATTAATACAAAATTACTATTAACTTTTTACTTTTTTGTTTAATGCACTTGCTTAGATTTAATTCTCATTATTGTTTAGCATCTTTTTATTTCAAGTTATAGCTTTTAATTCATATATCATTGAACTGCTACTAAGGAATCCATTGTCCTTAGTAGGTACTCATTCGTACAAGCTAGGGAGAAAACCTTAGCAACAGTTTTGGCGACTCTGCTGGTTTATTTTTTGCAATTTTATTTTCCGTTTTTCCTTTCGGCTGTCGCTTTCGGCCGCCGCCGACCGCGACTTTCAGCCCCATAGCCGCGTCCCGACCGCGCCTGTCCAGCCCTTAGCTGCGACCCGACCGCACCTGTTTACTTAAAACCCGCGGTTTGACCGCCGCTGTTAGCTAAGAACCTGCGTCCCGACCGCACCTGTTTACTTCAAACCCGCGGTTCGACCGCCACTGTTAGCTAGAAACCTGCGTCCCGACCGCCCTTGTTTACTTCAAACCCGCGGTCCGAGCGCCGCTGTTAGCCAGAAACCTGCGACCTGCGCGCGACTGTTGCCTTCAAACCCGCGGTCCGACCGCACGATTTCGCCCCATACCCGCGATCCGCGATCTAATTTTTGCAATTGTTGCCGCGCCGGAACCCAGTCACTTTGCTTCCATATTCCCTGCACTTGCACAGCCATCTGTCCCACCTGCAGCCCTACAGCCTTTCTGTACCATGTTTACAGTATTGTTTAAAAAAATTTAGTATTGTTTATTCAGCATTGTTTATTCAAATAAATTTTGCACGGTATTTATTTTTTTCATTCAATTATATTGTTATTTGGGAAGTTGCCCTGGCACTTCTCTTCTGGTTTCATAACCTCACAAGCACACAATCTGTCACCTAAATCAAGTGAGACTTAAAAAATACTTAACTCAACCAACATTCTAACCCCACTTGGGGAACATAAAAGAATTTTTGTAGTTAGGTAGGATCAAGGGGATAGGCTTCCAATAACACCCCTTGGGTATTTACACTTGAGACATAGTTGTTGTCCTTTAGGGAACCAAAATCCCCTAGTATTTTTTGACACGGTCACAACCAGATTATTAGAAGGCCTCTCCCTTAGGAGGGTTGAAGTCGTGAGATTGGTTCCGGAGGTCTGAGTGGAATACCGAACTCCATTCAGTAACTGAAGGGCTACCTTTCGCAGTTCTCGGAATATCCCTATATAGGGAATATTGCGGTTAAAGGACCAAGCGGCAGATTTACCTTTCTGGACGTGTCATGAACGGGGTATCTTAGTTGCCATACTTCTAGGTTTGAGTACCCGATGTCCCTCCCGGTAGGGGGATACTTTAGCCATTTGAATTTCCTATTTATATTGTCTGACTTGGATTTCATCACCTTGCAGAGGATATGTCTAGTTGAGTCATAATACTACTAGTTAGGTGTTTACATGCTCCCTTACCTCCTTTTGGTCTAGTGAGTCCACCATTTTTTATTTTTGTAGGCAACCTGCTATTTTTTGGTATTCTGACCATTTCTGTTGATACT